>JAWQFJ010002275.1:118099-198099 GCA_034096865.1 Theodoxus fluviatilis
GTCAAAGACAGGAAGTCAGACAGGGAAGTCGGACACAGACGTCAGCCGACAGGCAGTCGGAGAAGCGAAGAATGTCAGATGTAGGCGCCAGGGAACACGTGAGCGTACCATAGCCAGAGCATCAGAGCGGGAGTACCAGAGGCGGCCGTGCCAGCTACAGGCACCTCCAGCTCAGAGGTAAAGACTGCAGTCGCAAGGAGCACAACGAAAAAAAAAACTGGTATAGAGGAACAGACGGGAGATAGAGAACTCAAACCCCGGTTTGAGCAAAAGGTCATATTTCGACCCGCGGAAGCCTAGTGCGAAGCAGGAAGAGAATGGAGACATGAAGAAGCAACTGATTAGTAAGCAAGTGCGCAGACAGAAAACAAGGACCAAGAGTGAGAGTCGTGGCAATGTGTCTATCGCTGCCGATTCCTGCCGATAGTGCCGTGTGCAATGTCCAGAAGGATGACAGGCCAGAAAGAGAGCATGGCGATGTTAGCGTACCCCGTCTGGCAATGCGAGGGTGATGAGATAACCAGAGGAGAAGATGCCTACGAGCACAAACGACTATTCCCGCGTGCGAGATGTCCAATTGAAGGCGAGTGCCTGAGGACTAGCTTTGATGGAGCTGAGAAATGGTGTGCCTGTCACCAGTGGGTGAGATCGACTGGGAGAGGAGGATACGTGTGTGTGACACAGAAGAGGTAGGAGTGAGGGACAGTTGATAGGATGATGAGTGCTAGTCTACATGTGCCTCGCCTGATGTGGCCAGTGGAAGGGGACTGCTAAGATAGGAGGGGTGTGAGGACTGATGATCTTGTGTATTGAGACAGGGAGTGAAAGTGCCTGAGCCCATGAGACCCCAGGTCGGCGGTTGTGGACAGTGCAGTGTTAATAGGAACTGTCCCGACGAGGCAAAGCAGAGAGGGAGGAGGTCGGCGGTGAAAGAAGAAACGAGAAGAAGAGAAGTATGAACTTGGAGGAATGGTCGAATGGAATGAGAAAGGATATGTCTGGGTTGGACGAGACTATAGTTCACTAGATGACGACTGCGACCAGAGACATATGTAACCTTTCAACAGGTAGAAGCCAACATGTGTCTATTGACCTCTGGTTTGCACCCTTTTTGTCTTTCGTAGACAACTGTATGATGTATTCACAATGGATAGTATTTACGAAAGTGTGTAAAGTCAAGAAGGTATAACTTTACATCGATAACAAAGCTAGTACACATTGTCCGGCTGTTGTAACTGAGCGAGGTCGGAGGGAGTCGGTTTAGAGATATTCATTTAGGAGAATCCCCGCCGATTTTCCCGAGTAGACGAGGAGTGAATTCCAAATCCCCTGTAATTCCACGATGCATTAGTGTGAGAGGGGCAACACTTTCAGGAGAATTTGAATAGAGAGCTTTTGGCTTAAAAGTTGGATTCAAGGAGTCAATGAAGTATGATCTCGTGAGTTGAGCTGCGATTCACTCGTTCCGTGAATTCCGAAAAAAGTCCCCTGTAATCACAGAAGACTTCGTAGGGAGAACGATAGTGCGGAGGAGGGAGATTGGAGGGAATGAGATACGAACGCCACTGATAGAGATAAGCTTTATGCTCCTGAATGTGAGTACAATATGTGGCTGTCTCATGAAAATAGCTTTTCGAGGAAGCTTATTATGTGCCTAGCCAGCCACGTGTCTCAATATCTAGCCTTGAGAATCTTAACCCGGCCGTGTAGCCATGGTTTATGAAAATTGTCGTCCTATCGGGGCTTGGGTGTTGTGGGCCGCGCGATGGCATGCGAATAGGACAACAGGGGGGAAAGTGGTGGGGCATTGGAATGGTTCCTAACATGAGACTCAGCTTAGGCGTCTCGTTGTGCCAAGAACAATACGGACACTAATCGCGGGTCAGTGAGCGATCCGTTGGTAGAAAAACCAGGGGCCCAGGTCCCGTCAGAGACGCCCTGCGTTCAGGGCTCGTGTAGTACCAGATCGCTTGTGGTGTGATCCACGCCATACTCGGTAGACTATGCAGGAGGTGACAAAGGAATCTCACCTTGTAAACACATCCTGGGGACTGACTCTGACGCGACCGAGCCTCACTCTTCTGAGGTACGACCACCGCTGTCCGACCTGGTATGAGTCGAAGGAGTCTCGTGACACGGCCCAAGGAACTGGGCGTGTGGGGCTGGAGAGAGTGAGGTTGGGGAGCTGAATGAGATGGAAGTGCGAATTTTTTTTGGTGATGAGATGGGGTGGTCAGCACAAGACACTGACCGTCTATACAATTCCTTCCCCAATCCCTCTCTCTCTCTACTACTGCACCAACACCTCGAGGCCTACAACTGACCGAAGACACTTCTGACCCAGGATGCTGACGGAACAGATGGGTAGCTCGATCTGTAGGATGAGTCGTGTCAACTCAGCTGTCATGGGCGGACGGGACGAGAAATGCGCTAATCCGGCCCCCTGCTGCTGTCCCGCCCTCGACCCCGGACTTGCCGGGTCCCCCCACGACCGCGCGCTCCCATTCTGGCGGGACTTTTGGAGTTAATATCGCCTTTTGATACTGAGACACGTGCCCTCCGACCAGATGATCTCGTAGTTGAGCGAGAGCCGATCAGCGCTAATGAGTTGCATTGGCCGTGGATGTAGACGGCTGGGACGCCCGGGAGCGCCCCGACTCCCGCTCTTTTTAGCACAACGGAGAGGGTCAAGCTCTCAACGCCCGGGCCCCCCAGCGCGAGAAGTCGAACGGATGAGTGAAGTTGAGTGACATGACAGGGACCACCATGAAGTCACAGGGTGGCGCCCGACCACGCTACAGCGACTGATCTACTCCAGCGTTTCAGCTTGGAAGCGGAGAGGTGGAAGAGACGCGCGGAATGATGGGGAGCCCTCCCTGATTGCCATCCGAATCGCAACGCGATATCTAACGAGCGATGAGAACCAGGCCTATAGAAATAACCCGAATTTTTTTTTTTTTTTTTCTTGATTAGTGGCCCGACACGTTTCTTGCTGACCACTAGCAGAAAGACAACTTACATGTTCACCGGCGTTGGTCAGCACGGAGGAACTGACCCGCAACCAGAAGAGTAGTGATCTTACAGGTGGCTGGGGCGACCGTCGAATCCAACTTTGAAGAGCTCCTGTGACCTTGACCTTGCAGCAAGGTCAACCAAACTGGTATCAAAAGATAGGGATTACTTTGCCCTATATACCATATATAGGTGAGGTATCCAATCTCAAAAACTCCAGAGAAAATTGAGAAAATGTGAAAATTGGCTGTTTTTTAGACAACATTTATGGCCCCTGCGACCTTGACCTTGAAGCAAGGTCAAGTCACTGTGTATGTTTTTTGAGGCGTTGTCATCAAACACCATCATGCCACATTTGGTATTGATAGACCTAATAGTCTCCGAGAAAAATCCAACGTTAAAGTTTTCGGACGCCTGGACGCCCGGACGGACGAAACGGGTGAGAACATAGACTCACTTTTGATTCGCATGTGAGTCAAAAATAGAAATCCTGATAGCTGGCACAATTATTAACAAGAAGGGCAAAGCCCATATGACTCACATGCTTGACCTTGACCTTTATATGACCTTGACCTTCAGGTGACCTTCAAGGTCAAGGTCAAACAACTAAACCTACCAATGACATCATACACAAAGAAATGCTTTACACATTTTTCCTACCAAAATACTTGTGACCTTGACCCAAGGTCAAGGTCATCCAAGGTCATGCAACACAAAGCTGTTAATTCAAGACATAGGAAGCACAATGGTGCTTATTGGCACTTTCTACCATGAGATATAGTCACTTTTAGTGGTTCACTACCCCATTTTGGTCACATTTCATAAGGGTCAAAGTGACCTTGACCTTGATGATATGTGACCAAATGTGTCTCATGATGAAAGTATAACATGTGCCCCACATAATTATTAAGTTTGAAACAGTTATCTTCCATAGTTCAGGGTCAAGGTCACTTCAAAATATGTATACAATCCAACTTTGAAGAGCTCCTGTGACCTTGACCTTGAAGCAAGGTCAACCAAACTGGTATCAAAAGATAGGGCTTGCTTTGACCTATATATCACTTGTAGCTGAGGTCGCCATTCTCAATAACGTGGAAGAAAATTGGGAAAATGTGAAAAATGACTGTTTTTGAGACCACATTTATGGCTCCTGTGACCTTGACCTTGAAGCAAGGTCAAGTCACTATGTATATTTTTTGAGGCCTTGCCATCATACACCATCATGCCACATTTGGTGTTGATAGACTTAATAGTCTCCGAGAAAAATCCAACGTTTAAGTTTTTTACGGACGGACGGACGGACGCCCGCCCGGACGGACGGACGGACGGACGGACGGACGGACGACACGGCTCAGTACATAGACTCACTTTTGCTTCGCATGTGAGTCAAAAACAACACTTTATTTCCTATAACAACCATTGGATTTCAGTTTCAGAGTGATTATGGTCGTGTTTTTTTAGTCAATGTGAGGCACTGTCTGTCGTGTGATGTTTTGAAGTCCATGTTTTCGTTGGATCTTTACCTTTCAAACCATTTATTCACTCTCGTACAAGCAGTAGCACAAAAAATGCATATAAACTATCTATTTGACCATTTGTGTTATTACACACTTGCAAAAGAAATATGTAGGTTCATTACTTCATGGTGTAAATAGCATTTTAAAAATGCTGCCATTGCCCATTTGACGTTCAGAGACTCTATCATATGCGATGTGCATAAGGACAACAAGAGCCACCAATCAACCTGTTTGACATGTTAAGCCTTTCGAGTTCAGACGTTAAAATTTGTTAAGAATGCTCATGTGTTAAGTTACTAAAAGTCTGTCAAGTCGACAGGGAGAGGGTATGTTGATTCCACATGTGTTACCCATCAACTGATTTCCAGCTACATGTAAAGGAATGGGCAGCATGGGTCCATTCCAAGACTTGGACGCTAATTAGCTCCCATAGGATGGGAAACGGCCTCATTTGTCTTCAGACAGTTTTTAGAGCAAATCAGATCCAAAAGTTAGAAGTGTAGTAATCTACTCTCACCATGTGAACATGAAAGGGTTAAAGTGTGAAGAACTCCCCCCCCCCCCCCCCTTATTTTTTACAAGCAGACAGTCCTTGTTTACATCTAATGTGCTCGCAGTACACATAGAACCACAACCTAAAGCATGAGGGGAGATAGGGGGTGGGTTGGAGGTCAGGATGGGCACAATGAGAGAGTGTGTGTGTGTGTGTGTGTGTGTGTGGGGGGGGGGGGTATGTATGTGTGTGTGAGTGTGTGTGTGCATGCACACACGCGCGCTTGTGCATGGGTGAGGGAGAAGAAGTGGGGTTGTGGAGAGAGACATACGCCACTGAGCTACTACTTATCTATAGAGTTCAGCCGGACACACGGATTGGGGTGCAAGGCACAGGTATGATACTATACCTCTCTGCAGGCAGCAGAGATTGATATTCTGTAGATGTGTTTGTCTTTAGGAGTCAGACAAATTATTGTTGCTGCTACATCCACTCTTCACAGGGAGAGGACAGGAAAATGTTTTGCAAAATACTGTCTGCGTCCGTGTTTTGCAGATATCTGCTGACCACAGGTTATTTTGAGAATAAACCGATTCCTGCCAAAAGGCCATGTCCAGACATGACAGGTGTCCGCTTGTCACAGGGACTACTGTATCTAAAAAAAGAGGTTTCAGCGAAATATACATTTTGATTTATTTTCATTATAGCCTCTTCTATTAGGGTGAGAAAAACAGTTCAGGTTGACCTACCAACCTGATTTTTTTCTGCCATGTTACCTTAACCACAATTATTCCCCCCCCCCCCCCCCCCCCCCCCCCCCCCTCCCCCGACATCTTTTTAGGATGACCAACAAAATCTTTAAAACATAAGGAAAAAGACGTCTTGCACTTTTGATTTTGATGGGCTTGGTTACTACAGGGAAAATGACAGATATTGGGAACTCTTGTTAGATGCAGCAACAACTTTGTTAAAACCAGGATAGAGATACAAGAAAAAACTAGTATAACTATGAAACATAGAAGGATTACTTAAATAGACCCAGATTCTTCCCATCCCAGGGATAGCACCACGGCACTGCTCCTCGCACATCGTCCAACCCCAAAGCATGCTCGCCTATCTCCACCTGTCAAAGACATGGTTTCAACAAGCGAGTAGAGGCTGAGGGGCTGACCATGTACTCATGCAAGAGAGGAGACCAGGGGGGGGGGGGGGGGTCCTGCCAGGAATTTGTATATATTGTGGATAAGTTGCAAGGGAAGGGAAGCTCCTGTAAATATTGTTTGTTTTTGCTTTGGCACATCATATATAGACACTGAACCATTGCTTATGCAGTCATACAGAGGGGTAGGTGCATCATAGATGCTCATCAAGTATTCATTCATATCTTGACAATATTATACTGGCTGCACACCTGTGTCATAAATCTGTCCATGTGTATAATTCTGTCTGTGCGTGAATGATACTTGGTGAACATCTACGATGCACCTACCCCTCTGTATGACTGCATCAGCTTCGGTTCAACGTCTACGACATGCCAAAGCAAAAACAAAAAGTATTTATAGGAACTTCCCTTCCCTTGCAACTTATCCACAATAGAAAGATTACTGTTACAACTCAAAATAGTTAAAAACAAAACAAAACAAAACGAGAAAAAAAGAAGAAAAAGAAACCCTCAAATAAATGTTAAACTGACAACTTCACAAACTGTGTGCTTGCATCTGTGCCAGTACAAGTCTACAAGTTCATTCCATCCATGGCATGATATTCGCAGTGAAACTTTTTCCAGTGAATTTCTTCTTTCTTCTGACCATTGAAGGAGACAATGATGCAGTGATGAATGAAGTCACAATCTGTCTACCATCCATGGATTTTATGATAATAGAATTCTTACCATCATCATCGCATCCCTCATTTTCTCTGCAGTCAGATTTCTGTAGATTCTTATCAGGAAGTGCAGATTGGTGAATACACTCAGGAGCTTTCCTGGGCAAGGAAAGAGGGTAAATGGATAAATATTCAGTTCACCAAGTCAGATTTCATAATGACACGTGTACCATGTTCAAATGCAACTTTACCCAACCCCAAACCAGTCCTACCCAAACCAAATATACCCAGCCCTATTCAACCTGACCCAAACCAACTCTACCTAACCCAACTCTAACCCAGCCGCACTGTGATCCAACTCTAACTGTAAAATTCTACCCTACTCAACCCTACCTTACCTGGCCCTTCCCAAGCCAATCCTGCTCTACGTTTTCCAAACAGACCCTACCATATTCAACCCATCTCAGAGCAGCCCAACTCCACCTTACCAAACCCAATCCTTTCCAACAAAACCCAAGCCAGTACTGCCTATCCCAAAAAAACCCAAGCCAGTACTGCCTATCCCAACGAAACCCTAGCCAGTACTGACTATCCCAACAAAACCCAAGCCAGTACTGCCTATCCCAACAAAACCCAAGCCAGTACTGCCTATCCCAACAAAACCCAAGCCAGTACTGCCTATCCCAACAAAACCCAAGCCAGTACTGCCTATCCCAACAAAACCCAAGCCAGTACTGCCTATCCCAACGAAACCCAAGCCAGTACTGCCTATCCCAACGAAACCCAAGCCAGTACTGCCTACCCCAACGAAACCCAAGCCAGTACTGCCTATCCCAACGAAACCCAAGCCAGTACTGCCTATCCCAACAAAACCCAAGCCAGTACTGCCTATCCCAAAAAAACCCAAGCCAGTACTGCCTATCCCAGCGAAACCCTAGCCAGTACTGACTATCCCAACAAAACCCAAGCCAGTACTGCCTATTCCAACAAAACCCAAGCCAGTACTGCCTAACCCAACAAAACCCAAGCCAGTACTGCCTATCCCAACGAAACCCAAGCCAGTACTGCCTACCCCAACGAAACCCAAGCCAGTACTGCCTACCCCAACGAAACCCAAGCCAGTACTGCCTATCCCAACGAAACCCAAGCCAGTACTGCCTATCCCAACAAAACCCAAGCCAGTACTGCCTATCCCAACAAAACCCAAGCCAGTACTGCCTATCCCAATGTTGCCAAACCCAATCCAGACCTAACTAGTAGATCTTAACTTAGGCCTGTAAACTTAGTTACTGCCTTTGTTGACCCAACACGACAGCATGCATGAAAAACAAACCTAGGAAGTATGATTCAAGTATATTTTCTCACCTTCATCGACCTCAGATCCTCTTCTGTCTTTCAGGTTGGTGGTGGTTGGGTTAAATATTTGGTTGTTTATTACCAAACAAATTCCTGCCAAGACAGAAAATCTGAATCATGCCACATCCAACATTTGGCAGGTTGCATTCACCCAGACTTGTGTCCAAACACATTCTTGGAGACACATCAAACACATTCTTGGAGACACATCAAACACATTCTTGGACACACATCAAACACATTCTTGGACACACATCAAACACATTCTTGGACACACATCAAACACATTCTTGGACACACATCAAACACATTCTTGGACACACATCAAACACATTCTTGGACACACATCAAACACATTCTTGGAGACACATCATACACATTCTTGGACACACATCAACCACATTCTTGGACACACATCAAACACATTCTTGAACACACATCAAACACATTCTTGGACACACATCAAACACATTCTTGGACACACATCAAACACATTCTTGGACACACATCAAACACATTCTTGGACACTCATCAAACACATTCTTGGAGACACATCAAACACATTCTTGGAAACACATCAAGCTGTCATTCTTCTTTTCATCATCACAGAAACACCTAGCAATGAACTTTGATCCAAGCCAATACACACTTCCATTTTTTCTATCATAGGTATTTTTGGAGGAGGAGGAGGAAGGGTGTGGGAGTGTGTGTGTGTGTGTGTATGCATGTGAGTTATTGTGCATGCACATGCATATGAGTACATGCGTGTGTGTATTTGTGTATGTGTGTGTATGGGAATGCATGTGTTTGAGTATGTACATGTGCGTATGTACAGTAAAACCTCTATTTTGCGACCTTTGAAATACCTACTGAATCAGGACTTAATTTGGAGGGAGTCTTAAAATGGAGGTAAGGAGAATTGAATAAAATGAACATAATGTATTATATAGAAGAATAATGCCAACATAAACAAGAAGGGCAATGCCCATACGACTCACATGCTTGACCTTGACCTTTATATGACCTTGACCTTCAGGTGACCTTCAAGGTCAAGGTCAACCAACTAAACCTACCAATGACATCATACACAAAGAAATGCTTTACACATTTTTCCTACCAAAATACATGTGACCTTGACCCAAGGTCAAGGTCATCCAAGGTCATGCAACACAAAGCTGTTAATTCAAGGCATAGGAAGCACAATGGTGCTTATTGGCACTTTCTACCATGAGATATAGTCACTTTTAGTGGTTCACTACCCCATTTTGGTCACATTTCATAAGGGTCAAAGTGACCTTGACCATTGATGATATGTGAACAAATGTGTCTCATGATGAAAGTATAACATGTGCTCCACATAATTATTAAGTTTGAAACAGTTATCTTCCATAGTTCAGGGTCAAGGTCACTTCAAAATATGTATACAATCCAACTTTGAAGAGCTCCTGTGACCTTGACCTTGAAGCAAGGTCAACCAAACTGGTATCAAAAGATAGGGCTTGCTTTGACCTATATACCACTTGTAGCTGAGGTCGCCATTCTCAATAACGTGGGAGAAAATTGGGAAAATGTGAAAAATGACTGTTTTTGAGACCACATTTATGGCTCCTGTGACCTTGACCTTGAAGCAAGGTCAAGTCACTATGTATATTTTTTGAGGCCTTGTCATCATACACCATCATGCCACATTTGGTGTTGATAGACTTAATAGTCTCCGAGAAAAATCCAACGTTTAAGTTTTTTACGGACGCCCGCCCGGACGGACGGACGGACGGACGGACGACACGGCTCAGTACATAGACTCACTTTTGCTTCGCATGTGAGTCAAAAACAATGCAATACATGCACAATACATCTTTCTTACTGTTAACTTGGAGTAAGCTAGACTGTCTTTTCTACTTAAAACAACCGTACATGTATGAGCAGAATACACGAGATAAAGGAACTTTGAAGAGGCTGATATATTGCATGATATTATCCCTCCAGGTTTACTGGAGGTCCTACAGACTTTATCTGTCTGTGTGTCTGTCTGTCCCGACTCCACGGCTTATATCCCAAAAACTACTGGACGGATTTCCTTGAGATTTTGCACACTAACTGGAAGTTAGATCCGGTTGAATGTATCAAATTTTCAGAATCGAGGCTTGAAGAGAAAGTGGTTTTTTAAGGTCGTACACTCCAGAGTGCCTCCCCAAATATGCGATTCATGGAATGGCGAAATTGCGTAATGTGTGACGTCATCAACAACATGACGTCATTTGCGAGTAGAGTTTCCAGGATAATGGATTTCGTACACTCGGAAGCACCTCCCTCGATAGTCAATAGATGTAAGAGCCTAATTGAGTCAAACTCTTTTCCTACGTTCACAAAACAACATTTGGCTTCTTTGTATGATGAACGTCTACCAGCAGACGCAAAAAAGCGATACTACGCTGTGTTGGCGTCAAATTCATTCCATTTGTGAAACCGGTAAAGTATATGTACCATCTAGATCGTTGCCTTCGCTGGTTAAAAGCCTGGAATCGCCCAGCGAACTTACTGAATGTCGACACAATCACGCGGCACTGTTGTACATTTGCAGTCAACGTAAGATCTCGTACGACGATTTGATTCAAGGCCTAGTGCTAATTGTTTTGATGGTCTGGTCTCAGTGTCACAAAAATATGATGATTTAATCAATTCCTGATTTTAAAAATAAGTATGTTGCCCTATATTGATCGACATTCTGAGTGAAATAGATCTATTTCACTGTCCTGCCCGGCGAACTAGCTTGTTGCCGGCTGTATCGAGCTTGTGTGTTCGTGTAGGCCTACTCAAAAGTCAAAATCACAGTCGTCTCCGAAACAAGGAATAATCAGAGTAAGGGGGAAAAACATTTCGTTTGTTTCGTTTTGTTCTTGCAGCACTTCAAAGATGGTGTGTAGGTCTGTGACTGTCTGTCTCCATGTGTTTTGTGGTGTGTAGGTCTGAGACTGTCTCCATGTGCTGTGGTGTGTAGGTCTGTGACTGTCTCCATGTGTTGTGTGTAGGTCTGTGACTGTCTCCATGTGTAGTGGTGTGTAGGTCTGTGACTGTCTACATGTGTTGTGTGGTGTGTAGGTCTGTGTCTGTCTCTCTCCATGTGTTGTATGGTGTGTAGGTCTGTGACCGTCTCCATGTGTTGTGGTGTGTAGGTCTGTGACTGTCTCCATGTGTTGTGGTGTGTAGGTCTGTAACTGTCTACATGTGCTGTGTGGTGTGTAGGTCTGTGTCTGTCTCTCTTCATGTGTTGTGTGGTGCGTAGGTCTGTGACTGTCTCCATGTGTTGTGGTGTGTAGGTCTGTGACTGTCTGTCTCCATGTGGTGTGTAGGTCTGTGACTGTCTGTCTCCATGTGTTGTGTGGTGTGTAGGTCTGTGATTGTCTCCATGTGCTGTGTGATGTGTAGGCCCCAAGCTAAAAGACACATTTTTGTATGATTTATTGTGTTTTTTTAATGCCAAAACCTGGAGGTTCAGCGCCAGCGGTTTTTATGTACATGTATACAACTGCTACTTGCAAATGACGTAACCGATTTGGTGACTTACATAGGTTCAATTTTGGCTGCGAAGTGTCCGGCTGTTTCAAGGGCACCTTACTTGATAAATGTCTTTCACGGATATTTGGTTGAAAAATATTCTAATACTATTAGTAATAGATGGTACCGCTATAACAATCGCTGAATTGTTTACTTGATCGTTTCGTTCTCTTTTAACCCTAACTCCATGCTAATTGAATGGCCAAGAGTGGAAAATTGACCTAACTTCAACCTAATTTTAACTCTAACTTAACTTCCGAATGCTAGACTACTACAGTCACTCGACTCACTGTCAGTGCTGCCATTGGAGTAGCCTCTGCCTCCCCTACTGGCCACCTGTAAACTGATGCAGACATGTTCGCAGCAAAGTCAAAACCAGGCCGCCAGTAGCAGCCTTCCGCCTCTTCAGTCACTGGCGCGGCAGCTCGCTGAGAGTTGATACTATTTATACCTTTGGGTATGAGACTCAAACTGTTGAACCCGCGATGGCTGGAAATTTCAGACAGTTATTTCATGCAGAGCGAAACTTGTGCGACAAGTTTATTATGAAGCTTAACATTTCTCTTTCAAGCCAGTCTGGACGATTATTCCGTAATGCACGAAAGTTGTCTGCCCCTTGACCACAAGTCGCTTGGTCTCGGGAGACGTCACTGGACGACAGACAATCCTTAGAGAACGTGAAGTAACTCCTACTGCACTAAGTGTCAATAACATCACTCACAAAACCTGTCATTTTGGAATGGACAGTAACTGCAGTTGCATGTGCTGCTAAAGGGGCTGCAGTTTGGGGAATATCTAGGTCAAAAAGTCGTTAAAATGCTGAGAATTGACGGTCGCAAGTTGCGTTTTGGAGGAAGTCGTTAAAGAGAGGTCACTCTGATAGGAAAATACATATGTTAAAATTTTTCAAGTCGCAATTGAGAGAAGGTCGTTTAAGAGAGGGTCACAAAATAGAGGTTTTACTGTATGTGTGTGTGCGTGTGTGTGTGTGCGTTCCTCATGCTTCAGACTTACCTCGAGGCTTTCTGGACATGGGATAGGGCTCATCACTATCTTCAGGACAGGGAGCACTGGCTGAAACATAAGTATCCACACTCCACTGTGTGCATGTGAAACACTGTCTCTGAAGGAGTAATTCTAAATTGGCACAGCATAGGACTAACCAAAAGCCAAGTACAAAGTTGACAAAACACATCTGTCTACCCTCCCTATCAATGAACCAAGCACCTGGTTTGGAGTTGCAAATACAATTGATCTAGTAGGTGGCTGCAGGCATGCATGTGCGCACACACACATACAAAAGACCTCAAACATCATACACACATACACACACTCACAAATCACACACATACATACACACATGCAAGCACTTATACATTTAACATTAACTCTCTTCCACAAATGCAAATGTTCTCCATCAACACAAACACACACACACACACACACACACACACACAAACACACACACTATACTATGGCGTTGCTTTGCGAACGAAGATGAGTAGACACTGCTGTCCACGTCCACCGCAGACACGTTGGTGGCTGTAGAGGCCGATGTGGGACCAGCAAGCCCGACCACAGTGTCACAGCCTGGATTTTTGTTTGTGTGTGCCAAATAAACTGAGACTAAATGTAAATGTATTTATCTTTCTCAGAATGGCGCGGGTACTTTCTCTGTTTACTATCAGACAGGCACAAAGATGATTCACCAATTTTCTTTTCTTTTCACTTGTATATTTATTAATTTCACACACACAAAATCCAAGTGGACAATAATCATATAATATAAAATTTAGTCTTTAACGAATAAATGAATGGCTATCAATTTGACGGTATGAATGTTCAGCAGTCTCTATTACTCATTTCGACGGTGCCATGGACTTCTTCTCTTTTAAATTCACGTTACTCACGACCTTCCTTCTGGTACGTGGCAGTGGGTGTGCTGCCTTCCCCTTCCTTTAGTTACATGGCAATGGGTGTGCTGTCATCCTCATTCACGGCCGGCGCTTTCCGCGGTGACGGTGTGGAGAGGAGGTTACTGAAAACCCTGGCGACAGGTCCAGCACTGTCCTTCAGGCGCATTGCAGTGGGTGTGCTGTCGTCCTCATTCACGGCCGGCGCTTTCTGCGGTGACGGTGTGGAGAGGAGGTCACTGAAAACCCTGGCGACAGGTCCAGCACTGTCCTTCAGGCGCATTGCAGTGGGTGTGCTGTCGTCCTCATTCATGGCCGGCGCTTTCCGCGGTGACGGTGTGGAGAGGAGGTTACTGAAGACCCTGGCAACAGGTCCAGCACTGTTTTCCACTCTTCTTAACGGATACAGGTGTCGGCCTGGTGGCCTGACAGTGCTGCTATCCTTCCTCGTCCTCTTCTTCTGCAATCGTCTTCTTCATGCCGTCCTCTTCCTCTTCTTCTTCATCTCGTCCTCTTCCTCTCCTGTCATCGCCTTCTTCATGCCGTCCTCTTCTTCCTCTTCTTCTACTTCTTCCTCCTCCTCATCTTCTTTCTCTTTCTCCTCCTCATCTTCCTGTTGCTACTGGTCCAACTCGGTCAAACACGTCCTCCTTCAAAATCCTGTCCAAATCTGTTCAACTGGGTCGAAACGTCACATCCTCAAAAAACCCTTGAGTCGACATCATTCTTTTTAAAATTGCTAAATCATTCAATTTGGTTAACTGATGTTGTCCAAAACCTTTAGAATCCATTGCCGAAAAACACAAAAATCCAAGTACAGAACAAATGCAGAGCTCCATCACAACGAGGTGCATTTCTCAAAAGCACAATAGACACTTACTTAACTACAATTCTGATAAACAGTACGTGGTCTTTCAAAAGAAAGCAGGCCACACTAAGCAGACAGCACAATGTACAAATTCAAAAACAAATATTTTAATTAAAAAAATAATTGATTTTCCATTTGTCACACACAGCGGCTGCAGGGGAAGGTCTGGTTAGGGTCCAGAATGACGCCCTCTCGGTTTTTTCTCCTCTGGCGCTTCTCCTTCAGTGTGTCCCTGCGGGAGCTCTCCAACACTGCCGTCAGTCGGCTTCCTTGATGGTGTGGCGCCAGGCATCGCTGTCAGCAGCGACGGAGGTCCACTGTCGGGGATCGATGTTGCAGGAGATGAGGGCTTTCTTGAGAGAGTCTTTGTATCTCTTTTTCGGGCCCCCTTTGTCATGTCGACCAGTGGAAACCTCACCAAATAGAGCTACTTTGGGCAGGCGGTGGTTTTCCATTCTAGAAACATGGCCTGCCCACCGCAGCTGAGATCTCAAAACCATGGTCTCTATGCTGGTGAGTTGAGACCGTTCCAAAACTTCCACATTTGTGATGTAGTCGCTCCAGTGTATCTCCAGGATCGTACGAATACAGCGTTGGTGGAAGCGTTCCAAGAGCCTCAGGTGTCGGTGGTACAGGACCCAGGATTCTGACTCATACAGGAGTGTGGTAAGGACAATGGCTCTGTATACACTGAGTTCAGTGTTTTTTTTAGGTGTTTGTTGCTCCACACTCTCTTATACAACCTGCCAACACACACACACACACACACACACACACACACACACACACACACACACACACCAATCACCTGGAACCTCTGATTACAGAGCTTTTGGAACCTGCACATATGGCATCCATGGGTGGCCTGAAGCAGCCATATGTACCACCAGACAGCATCTCTCTCTCTCTCTCTCTCTCTCTGTCTCTGTCTCTCTCTCTCTCTCTCTCTCTCTCTCTCTCTCTCTCTCTCTGTCTGTGTCTCTGTCTCTCTCTGAGGAATTGGCTGACTTACATGGTGCCATTGTTAGCATCATCTCTTCCAATCTTCTCATCTCCAAGACACAAACTTCACCATTGGGGTCAGGGTTTCTAGCGGGGTGTGGGCCAGGGTGGGAGGGAGGTGATGGCAGGTTTCACGATATTGCATACTGCAGTTTACCACTACACCCAATCATTCATAAAAAATAAAAAGTCAACCAGGGGCCCAAAAACAGTTTGCACAAAGAGTTCAACTTTTTTTCTACCTAAAACAGTAAAAAAAATGTATATGAACATACTTATTTCCAAAGTTATTGATGTTCAAAGACGCTATATCCTGAAACCACAAAAAATGCTTTTACAACTTCAGTGCATCATAACTGCTACAAAATGTTGTTTGGAAGCAACCAATGACAATCATCTTTAACATACACTATGTACACCTTAAGAAAAGTAGTAAACTTGCAATAAAAGTGACAACATTGATCAGAAGGATGGTTGACAGATAAATGATGCTAAATTTAGAATAATTCTGTCTTTACCGTTTCCTGTAGACCTCAGGAGTCATCACTAGATAAAGAAATCATTCTAAAATTGAAAACCAAACATCTATAAATCATATCCACATAACAGATAGATATTTGACTCAATCACAATGACATGGGTGGACTCAAACGAAGCCCCACCCCCCACCCCCCCACCCCCAAATTCAAAAACGGGGTCAAACTCGCAGTTACTTGCTTCAAGGAAAACAATCCCAAACTTTTTCAATTTCACTTTTCAGTACAACCTAACTTATGGCCATAGAAAAGCAATCAGAAATGCATACATGCAAGCTTTAAGGGGGCACACAGCCTTTGCTACTTCGTAAAAAAATCATCAAAAATCAAGTTTTGAGTTTAACACAAATGAAGTCTGGAGAGTCTCCACAACACTTTTGCATTGTAAATTTAAAAAACAAACATCTACAACTAATTTACCAAAAGTGTGTGTGTGTGTGTGTGTGTGTGTGTGTGTGTGTGTGTGTGTGTGTGTGTGTGTGTGTGTGTGTGTGTGCATGCATGCGTGTGTGAGTGAGAGAGAGAGAGAGAGAGAGAGAGAGAGAGAGAGAGAGAGAGAGAGAGAGAGAGAGAGAGAGAGAGGAGAGAGAGAGGGAAATCTGTTAGCGTGTGTCGCTGTGTTGATCGTGTGGTGGTTGAACGTTGCTGACAGATACAGCAAAACTCGAAAAAAGGCACTAAAAACGGTGAAACGTGTTTCTGCGATGCTCTGTTTTGAGGAAGGGTAGTACTCTTGACCCAACACCCCCTGCGAGAGCATTCCAAACTGCTGAGCAGCGGTTGAGAGACAACGGCATTCTAAAAATAGCTTGAGCGAGAGGGGTGACACAACAGTGGACTAGCCCAATCGCCAACTCCGCCTGTGACAGAAGGCAACAATCGACCAGCGATAACCAGGATTAACTGCTGGTACCCACAAACTGTCGGTTTTCACAATAACAAGTGCAAAGTAAACCATTACAAGTATGGGAGACAAAAGAAAAACGTTTTTGCTTTCGAAACTCTGCAAACATACTCAAGCATTCATCACTTGCCGGCCACAAACGACGGAAATCTGTTCGCGTGTGTCGCTGTTTCGATCGTGTGGTTGTTGAACGTTGCTGACAGATACAACAAAACTCGACCAAAAGGCACTAAAAACGGTGAAACATGTATCTCTCTGCGACGTGTCTCGTTCTCTTTTATTTTCAAACGTTCCCGCGTGGTTGTTCGTCACGTCCGGTAAAATACTTGGAAAATTCCGTAAAAATCCGAAGGCTGCTAAACGTTGCGTCAGCTGACGGACGCTGGTCGGAGATCGAAGAAAATGCTTCCTTTTTGCGACTTTTTAATTCTGTTGCTGAATTATCGACTTTCCGATGCAGATTATCCATGAAATAACACCAACAAGCAAAAAGAAAAAAGAAAAAAAGGCATCCGATGTGTAAAAATAGGCCCGCTTTGCAGGGAAGGCACGTGGTTTTTTTTTCTGACAGACAACTTCTGCAGACAGGCGCAAATTTTCCATTGGGGCTTTTAACGTTCTAATTCATTTTTATTTTTCATTTTGTTGATTCAGAGACTTAAATTGTGTATAGCTGGATTGAAAAACACATTTGTTATTAAATTTGGGTGTTGTTTTCGTGTCTGCACTCAAACTTCGAAATGAGGTCATGACACAGAAAGTAAATGCCCTCTGTCAAGATCCACACGTTCGCTTTAAAAGAAAAGCTCTCACAAGCACATGCTCAAACTTTTTTTTTCATTTTAAAATTTGTATTTCAATTATTACTCTGATGCGTGCACAACAGAAAAAATAATGAAAATCAACACAGTAAAAAGTAATTTGAACACAAAGTTTACACACATCCAAGAGCTCAGTTATCGTGAAACCTGCCTGGTGCTGGAGGGACCGGTCCAGTGGGCGGCCTCGGCATATCTCTTCCCGGCTCCACGATGAAGTGGCCTGCAGCAACACAATCACACAACTCTCAGTGGGAGAGGGACTGTGACTACCATGAGAGTCATGTGACAATGAAGATGTGTACACTGACAATGATTATGTGACACTAACATTGAAGATAAGAACACTGACAGTAATTATGTGTCACTGACATTGAAGATGAGAACACTGACAATGATTATGTGACACTGACATTGGAGATAAGAACACTGGCATTGATAATGGCATTGACAGCAAAGATACGAACACTGACAGTAATAATGGCATTGACAGTGAAGATGAGAACACTGACAATGATAATGTGTCACTGACAATGAAAATGACAACACTGACAATGATTATGTGACATTGACATAGAAGATAAGAACATGGACAGCGATAATGACAATGACAGCAAAGATAAGAACACTAACAGTGATAATGGCATTGACAGCAAAGATGAGAACACTGACAATGATAATGGCATTGACAGCAAAAATGAGAACACTGACAATGATTACATGGCACTGACAGTGAGGAGAACTCCGATGATCAGTATGTGACACTGACAATGATAACATGATACTGACAGTGAAGAGAAGAGCACAGACAATGATAATGCGACACTGACAGTGAAGATGAGATTACTGACAGTGATAATGGCACTGACAGCGAGATCCCAGTCCAAAGCTCGAAGCCCACAGTGCATCATCGTGGAGCTTGAGGGTGACATGCTCTACTGGAGCCCCATGTTCAGGTCAGGTCTAAGCTACTGAGTAGGCTTCACAGGCACAGCAAGCATGGGTGGCAGGTAAGGGAGCATGGGTACAGTTCTGGCTGCATGTTGCGCTTAACTTGTTGCAGTGATAGCAAGTTACTACTGCATCCACATCAAGTAGTGAAGTAGAGGGGCACAGTTCTGGCTGCATGTTGCGCTTAACTTGTTGCAGTGATAGCAAGTTACTACTGCAACCACATCAAGTAGTGAAGTAGAGGGGCACAGTTCTCTGCTGCAAGTGAGAGTGAATGCTGATGTTAAAAAATAACTGACTCTCTGTCCAAGAACTGCTTTCCAGTAAGGAGATGTGCGCACTTACACACACACACACACACACACACACACACACACACACACACACACACACACACACCCTAGAAAAACAACCAACATCAGTGATAAAATGAATGATAAAAAGGAATCAATGAACAGATTATGGCATGAAAGAATCAAAGAACAAATGAATGATTTATCAATCTACAACCCCCATGACATACAACAGCACCCCCAAAAATAAAAACAAACGAAACACAAAGACATCCCAAACCCAGCATCCCGCCCACCTTGCTTGTACTCCAGGACTGAATGTACGAGGTCTTCACGGTGGATGGCTGCCAACCCAGTCAACAAGACATCCAGGTTTTTGGGTCCCAGACTTCCCGACTTCTCCAGGTGCGAGATGAGTCCAAGGCCATTGGTGATGCTGGACGCCCTGGTTTGCTGTATTTTGAATTTATACACCATCTTCTCCACGTCCTCCTTGGTGAGGTCTGATGCAACTTCAAACATCCACCTCCTGGGATTGGAGAAGTAGTATGCAATAAGGCAAGCTGGCATGGCACATTGACTGGTGACAACAAATGCGATGTTTCTTCTTTTTTTTCTTAAAAGTTATATGGCTCTGAGGACACTGAAAAGTATCACAGCATCCGACCCCCATAGCTTAATTTTTTTAGAATGAGAAACGGTTCTTCTCAGGGTCATGCAACTTTTTCAGAAAAAAAGATGAAGTCAAACTTGTGTCACCAATTGTCTCTTCTGTTGACCTAGTGTACTCAATGCAACTCTGGCACCTCGTTTCTTTTATTGACAACAGCGTGCTGAAGTGGTCTCGGTGCCAAAGTGAATCTGTGGTCCTGCCTGTATCACCAATCTTTCTTTCCCCACATGACTTTTCATCAAGACTTACTGGTCTTCCGAGAATTCAGGTTAAAACCAAACAACAACACAATCAAATTCTGATGACTCTTGTTTTCATCTTACACTTTCCACAACCAGAGAGTTTACGGGGAAACCTGCCTTTACTGATCCTATGAATATTTGAAACTAGACTACAACAATTCAGGTTATAGAAGCGTCATCTACCAAATACACTTCTAAAATAATTTATAACAGTGATGGCTCTTCATTCAATACACATGCACTGCATCTTCAATGCATCCTCCACCCCTTCTACTAAACAAACACACACTCTTCCTTCTTTTCCATTTGCCCTCATCCTGCACTTTGAGAACAGCTTGGCGTTTCCTCATTCCTTCTCTTTATCCCTTTCCACCTACTTTTCCTCTTCTTCACCACTACCATCCTCCCGCAAGACCTACTCCCCAGTCACGGTATTCCCCCCAGTCACTATTCTCCACAGTCACTGTATTACCCCCAGTCACTGTAATCCCCCCAGTCGCTATTCCCCCCAGTCACTGTATTCCCCCCAGTCATTGTATTCCCCACAGTCACTGTATTCCCCCCAGTCACTGTATTTCCCCCAGTCACTGTATTCCCCACAGTCACTGTATTTCCCCCAGTCACTGTATTCCCCACAGTCACTGTATTCCCCCCAGTCACTGTATTCCCCCCAGTCACTGTATTCCCCCCAGTCACTGTATTCCCCCCAGTCACTGTATTCCCCCCAGTCACTGTATTATCCCCAGTCACTGTATTATCCCCAGTCACTGTATTCCCCCCAGTCACTGTATTCCCCCCAGTCACTGTATTCCCCCCAGTCATTGTATTCCCCCCAGTCACTGTATTCCCCCCAGTCACTGTATTCCCCCCAGTCACTGTATTCCCCCCAGTCACTGTATTCCCCCCAGTCACTGTATTATCACCAGTCATTGTATTCCCCCCAGTCACTGTATTCCCCCCAGTCACTGTATTCCCCCCAGTCACTGTATTCCCCACAGTCACTGTATTCCCCCCAGTCACTGTATTATCACCAGTCATTGTATTCCCCCCAGTCACTGTATTCCCCCCAGTCACTGTATTCCCCCCAGTCACTGCATTCCCCCCAGTCACTGTATTATCCCCAGTCACTGTATTCCCCCCAGTCACTGTATTCCCCCCAGTCACTGTATTATCCCCAGTCACTACTCCCCCCAGTCACTGTATTCCCCCCAGTCACTGTATTCCCCCCAGTCACTGTATTATCCCCAGTCACTGTATTACCCCCAGTCACTGTATTCCCCCCAGTCACTGTATTCCCCCCAGTCACTGTATTATCCCCAGTCACTGTATTCCCCCCAGTCACTGTATTCCCCCCAGTCACTGCATTCCCCCCAGTCACTGTATTATCCCCAGTCACTGTATTCCCCCCAGTCACTGTATTCCCCCCAGTCACTGTATTATCCCCAGTCACTACTCCCCCCAGTCACTGTATTACCCCCAGTCACTGTATTCCCCCCAGTCACTGTATTACCCCCAGTCACTGTATTCCCCCCAGTCATTGTATTCCCCCCAGTCACTGTATTCCCCCCAGTCACTGTATTATCCCCAGTCACTGTATTATCCCCACCCCCTGTAACCGAGCTGGAGCCACTCAGTGCCACCCTCGTCCACCAGGCCTTCAGGACAGGGTCAGATCTTTCAGATTCAACCCTGCATTTAAATCCTCCAGGAAGACAAGAGCCCAACTCAGGCAAAACTACAACCTAATCACCACACACCCAGGATCTATTGCTACTCATATCCACCACACACCCAGGATCTATTGCTAATCATATCCACCACACACCCAGGATCTATTGCTACTCATATCCACCACACACCCAGGATCTATTGCTACTCATATCCACCACACACCCAGGATCTATTGCTACTCATATCCACCACACACCCAGGATCTATTGCTACTCATATCCACCACACACCCAGGATCTATTGCTACTCATATCCACCACACACCCAGGATCTATTGCTACTCATATCCACCACACACCCAGGATCTATTGCTACTCATATCCACCACACACCCAGGATCTATTGCTACTCATATCCACCACACACCCAGGATCTATTGCTACTCATATCCACCACACACCCAGGATCTATTGCTACTCATATCCACCACACACCCAGGATCTATTGCTACTCATATCCACCACACACCCAGGATCTATTGCTACTCATATCCACCACACACCCAGGATCTATTGCTACTCATATCCACCACACACCCAGGATCTATTGCTACTCATATCCACCACACACCCAGGATCTATTGCTACTCATATCCACCACACACCCAGGATCTATTGCTACTCATATCCACCACACACCCAGGATCTATTGCTACTCATATCCACCACACACCCAGGATCTATTGCTACTCATATCCACCACACACCCAGGATCTATTGCTACTCATATCCACCACACACCCAGGATCTATTGCTACTCATATCCACCACACACCCAGGATCTATTGCTACTCATATCCACCACACACCCAGGATCTATTGCTACTCATATCCACCACACACCCAGGATCTATTGCTACTCATATCCACCACACACCCAGGATCTATTGCTACTCATATCCACCACACACCCAGGATCTATTGCTACTCATATCCACCACACACCCAGGATCTATTGCTACTCATATCCACCACACACCCAGGATCTATTGCTACTCATATCCACCACACACCCAGGATCTATTGCTACTCATATCCACCACACACCCAGGATCTATTGCTACTCATATCCACCACACACCCAGGATCTATTGCTACTCATATCCACCACACACCCAGGATCTATTGCTACTCATATCCACCACACACCCAGGATCTATTGCTACTCATATCCACCACACACCCAGGATCTATTGCTACTCATATCCACCACACACCCAGGATCTATTGCTACTCATATCCACCACACACCCAGGATCTATTGCTACTCATATCCACCACACACCCAGGATCTATTGCTACTCATATCCACCACACACCCAGGATCTATTGCTACTCATATCCACCACACACCCAGGATCTATTGCTACTCATATCCACCACACACCCAGGATCTATTGCTACTCATATCCACCACACACCCAGGATCTATTGCTACTCATATCCACCACACACCCAGGATCTATTGCTACTCATATCCACCACACACCCAGGATCTATTGCTACTCATATCCACCACACACCCAGGATCTATTGCTACTCATATCCACCACACACCCAGGATCTATTGCTACTCATATCCACCACACACCCAGGATCTATTGCTACTCATATCCACCACACACCCAGGATCTATTGCTACTCATATCCACCACACACCCAGGATCTATTGCTACTCATATCCACCACACACCCAGGATCTATTGCTACTCATATCCACCACACACCCAGGATCTATTGCTACTCATATCCACCACACACCCAGGATCTATTGCTACTCATATCCACCACACACCCAGGATCTATTGCTACTCATATCCACCACACACCCAGGATCTATTGCTACTCATATCCACCACTCAAACAGGATCTATTGCTACTCATATCCACCACACACCCAGGATCTATTGCTACTCATATCCACCACTCAAACAGAAAATCAGCAACTATCACTCACTCTCTCATATTTTTCTTCCAATTTTTTTCTCGTCAAAGGTGAGTTCTGCACAAGCAGGATCTTCATGCTCCTTGCCTACCTGAAGGGGGAGAGGGCAAAGGGTGCAGCCTTCACCTCATCTTCTCTGAGACCCAGGAGTCCCAGGTAGTGAGTCAGTCCTGCTAGACACACACACTCCCCCACCAGCCTTGTCTTGTCCTGAGACAGAAGACCCTTCTTCTCCAGCTCCGTGAATATGGCCAGAGCACCATCTGCTTGGGACAGTGCCCTCTGTGGCACAAAGTCACTCAGTAAGAACTGTAGGAGAAAGAAAAGAGAACTCTCATTCAAAAGTACCTTCCAGTGATTGCAACACCAATGTTCAGGACAAATATGAACAGAAAGAAAAGTAGCAATGAGGTGAGACTGAATACAACAACAACAAAATTGAGACAGGCATTTGAAAATGCATCCCGAGCACAGCAAGCTTGCACTTTAAAAGATTGAAATAATTTATGAAATGAATGGCATGGAAGAAAATTTCTTTGGTTCTCAAAAGCTGAGGTCAAACAGGTTTTGTAGGGTTCAGTATACCAGAGGCATGATCCTGAAAGGACAGCGATTCATATCAATAGGCATCAAAAACATAAGCGTGGTCATAGCGACCATCTGCATGGACAGGTTCCAGTGGGAGAAAAGCTGTCGGCTTTGCGTGCTTGCTGGGAACACTTGTCTCTGAACAGTGTGGATATCAGTTGATGCCAATCCACACTCTCTGAAGAAGGCCTCAGGACCCTAGCAGAGGGCTGGTAAGGCAAAATAAAAAACCTTGTATTTATGGTAACCCAACCTACCCTAATTTTTGCTGCTGACCCAAAACTTTGTTGTTTTGATCATGCAGAAAAAAACAAAAGAGAAAAAAAGAGAAGAAAAAAGAGAGAGAGAAGGAAATTGAATGCAAACAACAAACTGAGTGTTATCCCATCTCAGGGAACCCACTGTTTAAAATAGCATTTTCAGCAAAAGAAAAACTTGATTTATGTTCAATCTGGCCTGTTCTCTAAATAAAATTTTTTAAAAGTTCAGGCTGACCTACCAACTCTCCCCCCCCCCCCCCCCCCATGCCTCTGTAACCACAACTGGTTTGTGTTTTTTTGGTAATGGACTCTTGCATGCTGGAAAAACAGTTGGGGGTGGAGGGGGTGGGGTGGGGTGGGGTGGGGTGGGGTGGATGGGGTGGGGTGGGGTGGGGTGGGGTGGGGTGGATGGGGTGGGGTGGGGTGGATGGGGTGGGGTGGGGTGGATGGGGTGGGGTGGGGTGGGGTGGATGGGGTGGGGTGGGGTGGATGGGATGGGGTGGGGAATTTGTGGTTGTGGTAACAACATGGCAAAAAAAGAAAAAAGAGAAAAGAGAAAAAAAAGAAAAAAGGAGGTTAGAGGGTAGGCCAGATTGAGACTGCACATTTGTGTGTGCATAAGTGTGTTTGAATAAATCCTGTCATATATACACTTCTCTTTCTGGGAAAAGGCTTTTAAAACTTAATTAGTGTTCACAAGGAAGATAGAGAAGCATGCAGTTTGTTGTTCACTTTCCATTTATTTTCTTTCTTCTTTTCCCCCTCCCCACAATT
Organism: Theodoxus fluviatilis; assembly: GCA_034096865.1. NCBI lineage: Eukaryota > Metazoa > Mollusca > Gastropoda > Cycloneritida > Neritidae > Theodoxus > Theodoxus fluviatilis. The sequence goes on from JAWQFJ010002275.1 coordinate 143,354, forward strand.
GAAAACAGTTTAGGGTTGGCAAGAAAAGATACTGTCGGCTAGGTTACCATAACTTTTTTTGTATCTTCTGACTTGAGGGTTCAAGTGAACTTTACAGCCACCGCCACTATATGTTTTGTTTTGCACAAAGGTGTCGTATATGTACATCATTTTTAACAATGGAGCACTGAACTTGAGGAAAAGGCCTCTGGCCATTATGATGACACTTGCTATGGATTTGAACACGTTTTCTCTACCTCTCTCTCTTCTTACTGTTTGATAATCCATGTAATATTTTGATGTGGAATTAACTGTTTTTCCCTATTAAAAAAACGCTTGTGTAAGTACCTTTTGTATCCATTTGTAATACACATCTTATTAGGGTTATACACACTTGACTATTGCATGTACATGCATGCATATGTGTGTATATGTGCATGTGTATGTGTTGGTGGTCAAAACAAATTACGTGATAACAGTAATAAAGATTTATTGTATTGTATTTTACTGTTTTGTATTGAACACATTCACTCAAACATCTACTCAAGGGGCAACAGAAGGTTACAGCAGTCTATGTACAATAACATGAGTAGAGAAGTAGAGGGATGGGAGAGAGGACAGAGGAGGAAGGGGGGGGGGGGTGTTAGGAGAATTTTGCAAAGAGACAAGAAAACTTGAATCATGGAGGAAAGGAGAAGGCTAAACACAACTTTTGAATCAAGAAAGTGATTGTTCGTCAAATACTGCATCTCAGCTATAACTAACGAGCCTCCCTTGTACTCACTTTGAAGTCCTGAAGAGCATCACTGTTGACGTGTGAGTCCAACTTAACCAGTCGATTTCTAAAGTTGTTTGCATTGACAGCATCCGTTCTTAAGTCATTCATTTTGGGGCTTGCAAATCTCCTTAAGTGTTTTGCATTCACTTGTGATCTGAAAACATATGACACAAGATTCATTTCTGCTGCCTATGTAATATGTAAAAAGCCAATTGGTAACCGGTTCTTTGCTGTCACATGACAAATATTAATTCCCTATATGAGCTTCTTGCACATAACTATAAACACACACACACACACACACACACACACACACACACACACACACACACACATGATCTCCCTGTATCAGCCTTAAAGTGACTTGAGATGTGCAAACAGGACAGCAGCAGGTTTCTAGAATGCAGACGACACTGCTAGTCTATCAACAAGCCTTTTCCCACCAGGCCTCTTGTAATTGTATTCACCCTGGAGCAAACTTTCTGCCAGTCTCCTGGATGGGGATGGATGGATGGATGGATGGATGGATGGATGGATGGATGGATGGATGGATGGATGGATGGGTGGATGGATGGATGGGTGGATGGATGGATGGATGGATGGATGGACGGATGGATGGATGGATGGATGGATGGATGGATGGATGGATGGATGGAGTTTTACGGCCCATCAGCCTCTATAGGCTATGTAATGCTATTAAGCATGATAATCACTAGAAGAGTTCCAAGTAAGTGCAATTCAAGACACGGTGTCCCTATTTATTTGCCTCTTATCGTGTGGGGGAGACATGGTGGGTCTGTTCTTTCAACCTCCAACCTACAGGGGGGTGCCAGTCTCAGAACTGAAGATTGTCTGTCTGCAAATACAGAGTCTTCAGACTCATTATTCTTAGTACCTGCTACAGTGACTATGCCCTGACTGGAAAGTGGGGCAAGGGGTACAAAGCTTGAGAGGCCCTCTAGTCTGATGTGCTTTTTGGAGTAGCACTATTAAAATCTTCACTACCACAATCATTATTGTCATTATCCATTCAAACATACACATTCTCTCATCCCACAATGTTTCCTGTGATAAAGATAACCTTTGTGTTTGTTTTTTTAATCTGTCAATGAATATTGAGTGTAGATACCTACATCTGATATTTAAGACAATCATGAGATAGAATTCTCTCTCTCTCTCTCTCTCTCCTCCTCCTCTACTCAAGAGCTGAGTATCAAAACTGATATCTGCTAGATTGTCTGCTTGTGACACTGTAAGCGATACTTATCTATGGTGTGAGTATTAGTTGTGTAAAGTTCTGCAATGGGTCGATGGCCTGGTAAAAAAATTCAAGTTCTCTCACTTGCCTCCTCTACGTTGGGGGGTTAGAATGAACCCAACGCATGAAAGTCCCCACTCGATTCGTATAAGACGAGCAACTAGGCAAATCGAAAGTTCACTTGCTCTTACTACTTATACCAGTTCCTGTGATTTTGTAGTAAATGGCAAGATTTATTCATCCTACATTTGATCTCTAGTCATGGTCATCGTGTGACAATACGGTAATAAAAAGAAACGATTAAAAGTATACAGGTAGCATTTGACACGTCATTTCACAGTACAGCAATAACTTTTTTATTTTATTTTAACACAGAATTCTTTATTCATGCAGAATACATTCAATCGTGCACAAACGATGTCTGTGGCAAAGAAACCTCCTTCCTAGCGTCATTACTGTTAATGTTCGCAACTATAGAGCATCACACATACACTAGTATTCAAACATATCTAACTCTAAGCGGCTAAACAATCAAAATCGCAATTCAACTGCGCAAATTAATCTTCTCTGAAGAAACGGTGATGCAGCAATAACCCGCAAAAGGCGCAATCATCTGCTACAAGCAGCATCTGAAAAATCGCAAACCATTTCCTGATGTTATGACTTATGCCTATGGCCGAGACAACAAACTGTTACAAAGACCATCATACCTACGGTTGTTTGTCAGTGGCGTGGTCTAGAGCTTCCACGAACTGGTGCGAACTGGATTTATGTTTGTAAAAATGGAGTATCATATGAGCAAAATAAATTACCCAACCGTAGGAACATTGCCGCACAGCAGGGGCGGACCAAAGATCCTTTGGGCGGACGAGGGGGGGAACCCCCCCCCCCCCCCCCCCCCCCCCCCCCAACAGAAATATATAATATACAGAGAGATTTTTTTCTCTCATCAAAATACGCCAGATTAGACCATTTTCCAGCCTTCTTCCCCCCCCCCCCCCCCCCCCCCCCCGCTTTGCTGTGCCGGCTGAGCACTTTGCGCGTTTACGGGTCCCCTCCTCCCCGGTTCGTAAAAACAGTTTGGAAACACACCCCCACCCACCCCCAAATGAACTGATCCGCCCCTGCACAGTATGCCTGTCACATCAAGAACGCTCTGTTCCTACCTATCAGTATCATCACGATCGCTTTCAAGTTTCATTATGGTTAGGCTACTGTCAAACGTCACTACCTCAGAGTACCTGCAATCAGCAATAGCATGGCATGATCATGATCATGATGATGGCTTGCACTGCAGTGTTCACGAAAATTTTCAGTCAAAAGAACGTCATTAAGATACTAGTACTGATCGAGTAGTTACCACAGTAATATTATACCATAGAATAGATCTTTGATTATACGATAGATCAGAGGGCAAAACAGCAGAAAACGAACAAAATAGTAACAAACCTTTCTATCTGCGCATTTTCAGTTGTTCGCCCGTTTGTGTCAGAGTTCATTCCCTTGTACGGGATTTCCCGTTCGTGAATCATGTGTTTGTGGATCATGTACGAGCATTGGTGCAAAATAAAATACATGAGTCTCCAGAGAGAAACCTACACACTTCATTGATTGGTCGAAATTTCCGCCATCTTCAAATGGTTGGATATATAACGGCTGAAGCTTTATCCCTCCAGGTTTACTGGAGGTCCTCACAACTTTATCTGTCTGTCTGTCTGTCTGACTGACTGTCTGTCTGTCTGTCTGTCTGTGTCTGTCTGTGTCTGTCTGTGTGTCTGTCAGTCCCGTCTTAACGGCTGATATCTCAAAAACTACTTGACGGAATTCCTTGACATTTTGCACACTTATTGGAAGTTAGGTCCGATTGAATGTATAAATTTTCAGAATCGAGGTTTGAAAAGAAAGTTACCTTTTTTACGTTTTTGTGTTGCAAAGAAGGCAAGAGACGGAACTCTGATGGACTCAAGGGAAGTTTTGGCATGTGTGACGTGATCATTTGATGTCGAATAACGTGACGTAATTTCGAGGAGATTGGACATTGGTGAAGAAGAAGGAAGGATTATTTATGCCTCCAGGTTTACTGGAGGCCCTCTCAGCTTTATGGATTAGCTCACTCGGGTGGCGCGTTGAATATTTTTTTGTCGCTGGGACATGCTTGGTTGGTTCGAATCCGCACAGAAGTATTTTTTTGTTAATGTATGTATGGTATGAGAGAGAGAGAGAGAGAGAGAGAGAGAGAGAGAGAGAGATAGAGGATGGAGAGAGAAAGAGAGAGAGAGAGAGAGAGAGAGAGACTAGGGAGAGAGAGAGAGAGAGAGAGAGAGAGGAGAGAGAGAGAGAGAGAGAGAGAGAGAGAGAGAGAGAGAGAGAGAGAGAGGGAGAGAGAGAGGGAGAGTTGTTGTTGTTGTTTTTTTTAATGCCAAAACCTGGAGGTTCAGCGCCAGTGGTTTTTATCTCTCTGTCTGTGTGTTTGTCAGTCCCGACTTAACGGCTGATATCTCAAAAACTACTGGACGGATTTCCTTGACATTTTGCACTTACTGGAAGTTAGGTCCGACTGAATGTATCAAATTTTCTGAATCAAGGTTTGAAAAGAAAGTGACTTTTTAAGGTCGTAATTAACTCGAAAACACCCCCTTAAAATGTCAGTTGACGTAATGGCGATATTTCGCCTTTTCCTTCACTCCCGTCGCCAGCAGCGTTTCTCCCACGCTGTACAAACGCTCACCAATTACATAAATAGTTTTCATGATCTTCCCCACAAAAAATATCGCCTTTGCTAAAAAAAAATACCGTTTTACAGTCAAAATTGTCTACCCGCGTGGCCGGTCCGACTCTTCGAACAGCCACTCCATCTGAGCGCAACACTACCATGTTCTGCCTAATGGCAGTGAATCGATATTAAACTTGGCAGAAATAGACCTTCGAGTATCCTAAAATTTACAAGACCACTCAAATTTCTACAGTTTACAGTGCAAAATACGGAAAATAACATTATAATTGCTTTACAAACACTTAGTCATGTCAGTTCCCGAATGGCTCATCTGGTAGAGTGTTGGACTATTGTAATGTTAGGTCATATGTGAATGGGTTCGAATCCTCGCTGAAACTTTCCCCCCCCCCCCCCCCCTCTTTTTTCGAGAGGTTGCGGGTTCGAACCCGACCTGTTTTTTTGGTGGTTTTTTGGTGTGGTTTTTCCCCTCTTTTCTCGAGAGGTTGCAGGTTCAAACCTGATTTTTTTTTTAAATGTCAAAACCTGGAGGTTCAGCGCCAGCGGTTTTTATTTTGGTTGGGTAAACATTTGACCATAGTGTTATCTTTGAGACAGTCTCATTGAATGTATGGCTGAAATGAAATAGTAATATATATATGCTTGTCTTTGGATGTCAGACCTTTTGAATCAACATAAAGATATCATGACAGTTTCTAAATGAAAGATGTTTTGAAATAATGTCTGTGTCTATAGGTTTTGTTTGTGGTTCTGAATGCAATAGCCAACATACTTTCTTTTGTAAGTATTAAAAAATAAAAAGAAGGTTAAATCAAAATCAAATGAATTACATTCACTTTTGCTCGTGCCTACATGCATGCCTGTATTGATTCATCTTCTAAATTTTATGCTCATATTGATTCCCATATGTTTGAGGTACAATATGAGAATATATTAACATTGCTTTTCCTAGTCAGCACTTCCACGGATGTTTCCTCTCATGTGGTCATGAACTATTCTTGCTCAGCTAATTCACAGCTATGTCATGATCAAAGCCAAGTGCCTGTATTCTCTGCCCAGAGGTGCTAACATGGTGTTGTCAACAGCATTCCATAACACTCATCCTGTCATTGACAGGAAGTCAGGCAGACTATGCATGCATCAATAGATAATGGTTTCCCAGCAGCCCTTGCAGACCATGTAGATATTCATGAGTGCCACCTGTCATGTTGATGAAAGAGGACTGAGTGGCATCTGGGAGGGGATCAAGAATTCTGTGGCAGCAGGAACAGGAGTACCACAGTCTGTTCCAGATGTGCCATTCCTTGGGGACTTGAGACATGATGCTCTAGCAAACCTGCAGAATGTAGACATTTTTCTGTCGTGTGTGTGTGTTTGTGTGTGTGTGTGTGTGTGTGTGCGTGCGTGTGCGCGCATGTGAGAGTAAGGCTTAGGCTATTGTAGGCCTACCATCTATCCTATTTCCCCCCAACAGAGGTGCCCCACTGAATCTGAAAGTGAGTGCCCCCAAAAGTGGGTAGAGTTAGGGTTAAGATGATTTATTGCATGTGAAATGAATGTTTCAAAACCATGTGACCAAATTCATTCTCCTTTTTTGTTTGTTGTTTTGTTCTTTCTGGGAGGTTCTGTTTTTTCCTATGTTTCAACTTCTAGTGGTCTTTTGTCATTCTCTTTTACTGTCACCCCAGCGTCTCTTAGCTTCCTATTTTCCCTTTTGTTTGTGTATAGATTATTTGATTGCCAAAAATTCAAACATTGAAGTAAGCTGTGGAAAACATATTTAAAGATTAAGAAGTACATGTCTTTGACACTATTAGCCCATGTGGTTCCTATGAATATATCTAATGAAGCTACAGCAGAGCATTATTTTTACCACTTGACAGGCATATATGTGAATGATACAATATTTCAAGTCACTGAAAGAGAGAAAAATACCAAGTGAGAGACAGCTTCATGACATTTTTTGTGTGCTTGTCCTCCCACAGATTCCCCCTGTGGGTTCGAGATAAGAATTGACCCACCGCTTCTCCCTACGCGATTCGTAAGAGACAAATAACTAGGGACACAGTGACTTGATTAGCGTTTACTACAAACTGTTCTAAAGATTTTCGTGCTTATGGCCTTACATGGCCTACAGAGGCTGATAGGCCGTAAAACACCATCCATCCATCCTCCCACATATCTTTCATGCATTTACTTTTATTTAATTTAATTTTTAATCAACATGCTCCCATACTCTGTCAATTTCTTTCATTATTATTGCTTGTAATGGCTTGTTTTAACTTTTATTTTCCTACTTTTAACAACAACAACAACAACAACAACAACAACAAGATACTTTATTGTCCTCATTGATCACAAGGAAATTCGTTTTGTCGGTGGCAAAAACATAATACATACATACAAAAACAAAAACAGTTCAACATTAATTAACTCAATCATATCATTCAAGTTATGGAGTCCATCAGAGGCAATTCAATTTAATAGAGAAACATTTTACACCAAAACAAGTAATCACAGAAGGAACAAAGACACAAGCATGCACATCAAACAATCATCGTCACGCAATAACACATACCCGATCTTCATCCATAACACATGTACAAGAACACCCTCCCCCCCCCCCCCCCCCCCCATCATGTTCATCATCCTGCATGCACATCAACAACCACACTCGCACAGCACACATAACACATACACGATCATCATCGCATAACGCATGCACTCCCCCCCCCCCCCCACACACACACACACACACTCTCACATGTTACTCCTTGTTGTTACAGACATAGTTCACACCATTCATAGTCCTTTCTGTCACAGTTCACAGCACTACAAGTCCTCGTAGTCCCAGTTCACTTTACTCCAATCTCTCCGTCATATGTCACATCAATCCTGGTCACATAGTCACAACTCTCATCACTCATCCTCACAGTCACAGTTCACATCACCCACTCTTCAGTCACAGTTCACGTCACTCCTGGTCCCACATTCACGTCAAGTCTCACAACAATCTTCATGCATACTACCCATTCACCGAGACTCGTTGAAGAGACGGATGGCTGTCGGGAGGAACGAATCCCTCATGCGGTTTGTTCTGGCAGGCCAGCACCTCAGGCGACGTGAGGATTCACGAGTGGGTTCGCATGACGCGAATGCCTGGTGCAGAGGGTGGCGGTCGTCAGATCGAATCTTGCCCATCTTCCTCATGGCCACACTGGGGTAGCGATCACTGAGAGGCTGGAGGTCGGAGCCAGTGTACCTTATCAAATGTTATTAATCAGGTTTTTGTATGCCAGACAGATCCAATCTCCCCCCCCATTTCTGATCTCTGTTTTGCATGGAATTATTCAGAACTGTGACTTTCAAAGCATCCACACAGCAGATTTTCATCTAGAAATCAGGAAGTTTTTGTGTGGTAAGAGACCCCAAGGTCATTGTGTGGGGTACCACCATAGCTGAAAAAGGGACGGAATGATTCACCTGATTATCAATGCCTTTTTTGCACTGCTGTTTACCAGGTATCCACCCATGTTTGCTTTTCACCCTCCCTTGTCCGCTGTGAGCCCTGCCTCTGCTGTGGAGATGAACATGCAGTGCCAAGTCTCTGTGCCCAGTTGGGTGTGTTTCCTCACTCTTGGATTCACCCTTACTCAGGTAGTCACGGCATGTGCTGTGAGGTTGTGACTGGGCCATGCAAGCCTTCTACTTTTGACCTATGCTGTGAGGTTGTGACTGGGCCATGCAAGCCTTCTACTTTTGACACATGCTGTGAGGTTGTGACTGGGCCAAGCCTGCTACTTTTGACATATGCTGTGAGGTTGTGACAGGGCCATGCAAGCCTGCTACTTTTGACATATATATGCTGTGAGGTTGTGACTGGGCCAAGCCTGCTACTTTTGACATATGCTGTGAGGTTGTGACTGGGCCAAGCCTGCTACTTTTGACATATGCTGTGAGGTTGTGACAGGGCCATGCAAGCCTGCTACTTTTGACATATGCTGTGAGGTTGTGACAGGGCCATGCAAGCCTGCTACTTTTGACATATGCTGTGAGGTTGTGACTGGGCCAAGCCTGCTACTTTTGACATATGCTGTGAGGTTGTGACAGGGCCATGCAAGCCTGCTACTTTTGACATATGCTGTGAGGTTGTGACTGGGCCAAGCCTGCTACTTTTGACATATGCTGTGAGGTTGTGACTGGGCCAAGCCTGCTACTTTTGACATATGCTGTGAGGTTGTGACTGGGCCAAGCCTGCTACTTTTGACATATGCTGTGAGGTTGTGACAGGGCCAAGCCTGCTACTTTTGACATATGCTGTGAGGTTGTGACAGGGCCAAGCCTGCTACTTTTGACATATGCTGTGAGGTTGTGACAGGGCCATGCAAGCCTGCTACTTTTGACATATGCTGTGAGGTTGTGACTGGGCCAAGCCTGCTACTTTTGACATATGCTGTGAGGTTGTGACAGGGCCAAGCCTGCTACTTTTGACATATGCTGTGAGGTTGTGACTGGGCCAAGCCTGCTACTTTTGACATATGCTGTGAGGTTGTGACAGGGCCAAGCCTGCTACTTTTGACATATGCTGAGGTTGTGACAGGGCCATGCAAGCCTGCTACTTTTGACATGCTGTGAGGTTGTGACAGGGCCAAGCCTGCTACTTTTGACATATGCTGTGAGGTTGTGACAGGGCCAAGCCTGCTACTTTTGACATGCTGTGAGGTTGTGACAGGGCCAAGCCTGCTACTTTTGACATATGCTGTGAGGTTGTGACTGGGCCAAGCCTGCTACTTTTGACATATGCTGTGAGGTTGTGACTGGGCCAAGCCTGCTACTTTTGACATATGCTGTGAGGTTGTGACAGGGCCAAGCCTGCTACTTTTGACATGCTGTGAGGTTGTGACAGGGCCATGCAAGCCTGCTACTTTTGACATATGCTGTGAGGTTGTGACAGGGCCAAGCCTGCTACTTTTGACATGCTGTGAGGTTGTGACAGGGCCAAGCCTGCTACTTTTGACATATGCTGTGAGGTTGTGACTGGGCCATGCCTGCTACTTTTGACATATGCTGTGAGGTTGTGGCAGGGCCATGCAAGCCTGCTACTTTTGACATATGCTGTGAGGTTGTGACAGGGCCAAGCCTGCTACTTTTGACATATGCTGTGAGGTTGTGACAGGGCCATGCAAGCCTGCTACTTTTGACATATGCTGCGAGGTTGTGACAGGGCCATGCAAGCCTGCTACTTTTGACATATGCTGTGAGGTTGTGACAGGGCCATGCAAGCCTGCTACTTTTGACATATGCTGTGAGGTTGTGACAGGGCCAAGCCTGCTACTTTTGACATATGCTGTGAGGTTGTGACTGGGCCAAGCCTGCTACTTTTGACATATGCTGTGAGGTTGTGACAGGGCCATGCAAGCCTGCTACTTTTGACATATGCTGTGAGGTTGTGACAGGGCCATGCAAGCCTGCTACTTTTGACATATGCTGCAAGTGATGGGGGGGAAAGGTACCTTCCGAATATTCAGAATGAACATTTTCATAAAGGATGACATGGATTAATTGGATAATGCTTCTCATTCACTCCACAAAAGCACATCAGCAGACCTTTATTGAAACAAACCTGCCCTTTTTCATAAGCTATTTGCATAGCACACAAGATTTTTCTAGGAATAAGCCAGAAGTACAAACGGTTTGCATGAAAAACTGTGTACATGCACACTATGGAACTTCTCATGATCTGCTACCAGTCCAAGTGGAAGGAACTGCAAATGAAAAAAACATTTCAGGACTAAACTTTGCTGCATCCTGAACTTACTCTAGTAAAAATAATTTCAGGATGATAGTTTTTACACTAAAAAGCTTCATTTGACTCACTAAGATTTGATTCAAAATTGGTTTGCTTCTGAATTATCTATAAATGATATCTATGAAGGCATCCATGTTTACTGTTTCACATTGAGTTTATCAAGTAGCAAGCCATTGTTCATAAACGGGTGGGAAAAAAGTTTAAATTTGAACCATAGATCCTTTGTAAACAGCATATGTACACTTTGTTCCCACTTCAGGATGATTCGACCAGTCAAGAAGAATTTGAACAAAAAGGCATTCATACACATTCAACTCTGGAAAGTCTTATCCTTTCTGAGCAATTTTCATGCAAGGATGAGCTGCACATTTTGGCAAAAAATAGCAGATACGTGTTAATACATGTACAAGGTTGGTTGAAGATCTACATCAGTGACTAGTTGTGACATGTCCACACAGATTTCCATATGTACAACAAAGTGATTCTACGCTGCTCAGCGGACCTCGGCCATTAAGATCCCACAACCACACAAATGAACACTTAAATGCACAACCACACACGCGCGCACATGCACACGCACACATGTCAACATGCATGCTTACACAAGAATGCATACATGGGTGCACATACATACATACATACTCATACATACACACTAAGCAGTTCATTTCACAAGGGCAAAAACTGTTTTTCAACACACAATGTTTGTTCTCCCTACAAGCGTACATGAGAGAAAAGCAGTCATAGATCACGGCAGACAGATCTACCTCATAAAAATACAACCCTAACACTTCTCAGAAAAACTACCATGCTCTTTAAAATAAAAAAATAAAAAATATATACTGGCATCAACACCATACACATCACAAGTTTGCCTCCAACTCCAAATAATGTGGACTGGGAATGTGTGCCCCCTTTGATTTTGGTTCCTGTCCCCATTCTCCCCAACCCTGAGCCCAGAGTGGATGTACAGATTTATGGAGGAGGCATCGGGTTCAAAGGGAACTGTAGTGTAGACTGGCTATGAGGGCGTCTTTTTATTCCCCCTTTGATTGCAGTTCCTTTTTCATTTTCCCCAACCCTGAGCACATGTAGAGATTTACAGAGCCATTGCGTGAGAAGGAGAACCATCGGGTCATTTCTGGAATGGAAGCTCACTAGTAACTGTGCTGAAAACTTATTTTCTCTCCATTTAGTCTGCTGCTTCTTCACCATTTCAATAAACTTATTGCTTACTGTGATCAACTCTTTTTTTAATCCATTTTGTATGTTGTTCCGTCACAAATTGTATACCCCGAGCACACAGTAGATACATAGCTTCATTGAATGACTGCATAGACAAGAAGGGCAAAGCCCATACGACTCACATGCTTGACCTTGACCGTTACATGACCTTGACCTTCAGGTGACCTTCAAGGTCAAACAACTAAACCTAGCAATGACATCATACACTAAGAACTGCTTTACACATTTTTCCTACCAAAATACATGTGACCTTGACCCAAGGTCAAGGTCATTAAAGGTCATGCAACACAAAGCTGTTAATTTAAGACATAGGAAGCACAATGGTGCTTATTGGCACTTTCTACCATGAGATATGGTCACTTTTAGTGGTTCACTACCCCATTTTGGTCACATTTCATAAGGGTCAAAGTGACCTTGACCTTGATGATATGTGACCAAATGTGTCTCATGATGAAAGTATAACATGTGCCCCACATAATTATTAAGTTTGAAACAGTTATCTTCCATAGATCAGGGTCAAGGTCACTTCAAAATATGTATACAATCCAGCTTTGAAGAGCTTCTGTGACCTTGAAGCAAGGTCAAGTCGCTGTATATGTTTTTGTACGCCTTGTCATCCTACACCATCATGCCAAATTGGGTGTTGATAGACTTAATAGTCTCCGAGGAAAATCCAACGTTAAAGTTTTTTTTACAGATGACAGGACGCCCGGACGCATAAGGGTCAAAGTGACCTTGACCTTAATGATATGTGAACAAATGTGTCTCATGATGAAAGTATAACATGTGCCCCACATAATTATTAAGTTTGAAACAGTTATCTTCCATAGTTCAGGGTCAAGGTCACTTCAAAATATGTATACAATCCAACTTTGAAGAGCTCCTGTGACCTTGACCTTGAAGCAAGGTCAAGTCACTATGTATGTTTTTGTACGCCTTGTCATCCTACACCATCAAGCCAAATTTGGTGTTGATAGACTTAATAGCCTCCGAGAAAAATCCAACGTTAAAGTTTTTATGGACGACATGACGCCCAGACGACACGGGTGACCTAGTATGAAAGTATAACATGTGTACTACAATGTTATGAAGTTTGGAAGAGTTAACTTCCATAGTTCAGGGTCAAGGTCACTTCAAAATATGTATACAATCCAACTTTAAAGAGCTCCTGTGACCTTGAAGCAAGGTCAATCAAACTGGTATCAAAAGATAGGGATTACTTTGCCCTATACACCATATATAGGTCAGGTATCCAATCTAAAAAACTTATGAGAAAATTGGGAAAATGTGAAAAATGACTGTTTTTTAGACAACATTTACGGTCCCTGCAACCTTGACCTTGAAGCAAGGTCAAGTCACTGTGTATGTTTTTTGACGCCTTGTCATCATGCACCATCATGCCAAATTGGGTGTTGATAGACTTAATAGTCTCCGAGAAAACTCCGTTAAAGTTTTTTTAATGGACGACACCACGCCTGGACAGACAACACGGGTGAAAACATACTCACTTTTGTTTCGCATGTGAGTTAAAAAAGCAATAAAGTCATTTTTATTAATGAATGTTCACTGTTTGCAAAGCTAAAATCCATGAGATTCATTTTGTCTGTTGTTCTTTCATTGTTGGCAGCCGTCAGTCTCGTGAGACTATGGGGTGTGCGCCAGGTTTGGTCAGTCCGGGGTTGAGAGGCAGCGTACTCTGTGGCTGTAGAGCCCGATCCTTGAGCCGCATGCTCTGTTGCACTTGTCGCAAGTGAAGTCTTGGCGTGGCTCTGTGGATGCCGACGCTATCCTCTGTCGTCTGCGTTCTCTCCTCTCCTCCCACTGCTCCCGTCTCCTCCTCTCGCTGGCCTGGATGCCAGTCTTGACGGCGTGTCTCCAGCTGTTGCGGTCAGCGGCCACCGTTTCCCAGTCTGCTGGGTTGATGCCTCCCGCCGTCATATCACGTTTACAAACGTCCTTGTAGCGGAGGAGAGGTCTTCCTGCAGGTCTGGATCCCGTGGCGAGCTCGCAGTACAGCACATCTTTGGGTATTCGGCCGTCATCCATCCTGCTGACGTGACCCAGCCATCTAAGTCGTCTCTGGCTGAGCATGGCGAACATGCTGGGAATACCTGCTTGCGCCAGTACGTCCTTGTTGGGGATGCGGTCATGCCAGCTGATGCCCAGGATCCTTCTGAGGCAACGCATGTGAAAGGTGTTGAGCCGGCGTTCTTGGCGGGAATACAGGGTCCACGCTTCGCTTCCGTAAAGGAGCGTGCTGAGAACACAGGCCTGGTAGACTTTCATCTTGGTGTTTGTCGTCAGCATGGAGTTGTCCCAGACACGCTTTCCGAGGCGGGCCAGTGATGTTGCGGCTTTGCCAATGCGCTTGCTTAGTTCGGCGTCCAGAGACAAGTTGCTTGAGATGGTGGAGCCCAGGTATGTAAACTCCTCCACCACCATAAGGGTGTGATCGCCGATGGAGATGCTGGGAGCGGTACTGACATCCTGACCCATGACTTCAGTCTTCTTGATGCTGATGGTCAGAGCGAATTCTTTGCATGCCTGGGCAAAGCAGTTGATGAGACGCTGCAGCGCCTCCTCTGTGTGCGCAGTCAGGGCAGCATCATCAGCAAACAACAGCTCTGATCAGGACCCTTTGCACTTTGGTCTTTGCACGGAGGCGGGCTAGGTTGAAGAGACCTCCATCACTTCTGGTATGGATGTACACACCATCCTCAGACTGTCTGAAGGCGTAGGACAGTAGCAAGGAGAAGAAGATGCCGAAGAGGGTAGGAGCAAGCACACAGCCCTGTTTCACGCCGCTTCTGATTGGAAAGGGGTCTGAGGTTGAGCCGTCATACTGGACGGTACCGAACGTGCCCTCATGGAAGGACATGACCATTCTCAGGAGCTTTGGGGGACATCCGATCTTCTGCAGCAGTGTGAATAGACCTTTTCTGCTGACCAGGTCAAATGCCTTGGTCAGATCGATGAAGGCAATGTACAGTGGTCGCCTCTGCTCACGGCATTTCTCCTGCAGCTGTCTGAGGGAAAAGACCATATCGATGGTTGAGCGTTCCGATCTGAAACCGCACTGTGCCTCAGGGTAGACTCGCTCGTCTGTTGTTCTTTCATTATTTTCATTGATTTTATCATAGAGGATTTACAGGGGAAAATCTGTCTGGTCATTTCTGAAACATAAGATATTCACTGGTTAATTGCAAAAGGCCCAGGATTCTTCATGTCATGTCTGTTGTTCTTTCATTTTTATTGACTTAAAATTCAAAAATAAATTGACTCATATATTCATAAAAGATTTCTATGGAAAGAAACTGCCCAGTTATTTTGTAAATACAAGATATTCACAGGTCATTATGCAAAAGCCCATCATTCTTCATATCTGTTGTTCTTTCTTCATTTTGAATGACTGGATTATTAAAAAAACAAACACAAAAAACCAAACATATATTCATAAAAAGATTTGTATGGAAAGAAACTGCCCAGTAATTTTTGAGATGCAACATGACGGCTAGTCACCATGAATAGGCTCAATATTCTCTATTTCAACTGTTGTTCCTTAATTATTCTCACTGAGTTGATCATAAAAATGGACCCATGCTTTTATAGCAGCATTGTGGGGAGAAAAAAATACAGAAGGGCATTTATGAGACAAAAGACCTTTACTGATCATGATGCACAACACAATTAAAAGTGGATTCATTGACAACAAGAAGGGCAAAGCCCATACGACTCACATGCTTGACCTTGACCTTTATATGACCTTGACCTTCAGGTGACCTTCAAGGTCAAGGTCAAACAACTAAACCTACCAATGACATCATACACTAAGAAATGCTTTACACATTTTTCCTACCAAAATACATGTGACCTTGACCCAAGGTCAAGGTCATCCAAGGTCATGCAACACAAAGCTGTTAATTCAAGACATAGGAAGCACAATGGTGCTTATTGGCACTTTCTACCATGAGATATAGTCACTTTTAGTGCTTCACTACCCCATTTTGGTCACATTTCATAAGGGTCAAAGTGACCTTGACCTTGATGATATGTGAACAAATGTGTCTCATGATGAAAGTATAACATGTGCCCCACATAATTATTAAGTTTGAAACAGTTATCTTCCATAGTTCAGGGTCAAGGTCACTTCAAAATATGTATACAATCCAACTTTGAAGAGCTCCTGTGACCTTGACCTTGAAGCAAGGTCAACCAAACTGACATCAAAAGATAGGGCTTGCTTTGACCTATATACCACTTGTAGCTAAGGTCGCCATTCTCAATAACGTGGGAGAAAATTGGGAAAGTGTGAAAAATGACTGTTTTTGAGACCACATTTATGGCTCCTGTGACCTTGACCTTGAAGCAAGGTCAAGTCACTATGTATGTTTTTTGAGGCCTTGTCATCATATACCATCATGCCACATTTGGTGTTGATAGACTTAATAGTCTCTGAGAAAAATCCAACGTTTAAGTTTTTTACGCCCGGACAGACGGACGGACGGACGCCCGGACGGACGGACGGACGGACGAACGGACGAAACGGCTCAGTACATAGACTCACTTTTGCTTCGCATGTGAGTCAAAAATAGGTCCGACATTAGAAGAAGACTGTCAGGCTGTCAGAACAGAAGATGCGCAAGTTATTGCATCAAGGCTATTTAATATATTCAATCTGACAAAGGGATGTATTCAGATGGCCTTCATTCCCATGCAGACAAACACAATTTTACTGTCTTCTTCGACGCAGATTTCTTGCATGAGTTACTGCTGAGCACACTGGAATGCAAGCATGGGATACTCACGCACACATGCATCAATACACACATGCAAGCCACTATGCACACACTTCATCCCAACAGTCTGACATCCAGTGATAATCTACAGAGAGCGTGTCCCTGCCAAGATCAGCAAAGGGCCTTCCCCCACATGACTGATCAACGTGGTAGAGTGTTTCACTAGAATGGCAGAACTTAAGCACCACACTCTTTCTGACTTTTGTTCCAGGATACACACTCCTTTCATTTCACCTGCATGGCCTTGTTCCAGTGTGAACCTTGAGGGAAAATGTCAAAGCAAGCCAGCATGAAGGAAAGTTGGTTTGCTGGTGCAGTAGACACAGGGTTGTGTCCAATTTTTTTTCTGCGACCCCTGTGTCCATCTCTACCTGTATGCAAATGGTAATTTTCCACAACCACACAATCATATTCAAGGACCCACCACTGTTCCTTTTACAATGTCTTCCTCCTTCAAGCAATACACTTACTCACTTCCTCTTGCCTCTGGAATACAGTAGACATTCCCTGGCTCCTAAGAGAAAGCAACTTCTTTCAAAGACGCTCCCAAAGCCACCAGGCATATCAAAACAAACTGAGTCCTTGACATCCTGTAGACAGGCCACTTCCTCGCTTTATGAAGCCAGTCCACTGCATTCTAAGACAGTGGGGTTCCTGAAACACACATCATCCCAAAGATTACTTTATTCCCATTTCAAAGTCTGTCCCCGTTCAATGAGAAGTTGACTTTCCTTGAACTACACACGCTCAAGAACTCAAAACACCCCAGAAATATGTCTGGTTCCTGAGAGACTGCCTCTTTCCTTCAGACAGGGAGAGGACAGGCATTCCAGAACTCCAGCCTCCCTGTAGCAACTTCAAGTCCTCCAAGAATGGCTCCAGCACTGCTGCAGTCTTCAAACCATGACACATCCAACAAAGAATTCCAGCTTGCTTCAAAACCTCCTTCAACGAGGATGTTTTCCCTGGAACATGCAGCATTCTAAGGGAGCGGTCCTGGTTCCTTGGAAAGCACAGAGAACCTCAGGAGGCTCTCAGAGGATGATGTTGGTGAGGTACTGGAAGCCGTCGTACAGCTTGGTGGTGAGGGAGTCCAGGCTGGTCTCCACCAGGTGGTCCACCATTAGCTGCACCTGCTCCTCCGTCAGGTTCATGTGAAAGCGGTCCTTTAGCAGATGGATAGTGCTCACCCCTCTGCTGAAGCAGAGCAGCGTGGAGCCTGTGGTGTAGAGAGAGAGAGAGGGTTAGAGCTTGGGAGGGAGAGAGGGAGGGAGGGAGGGAGTTATACAGTCAATCAGCCATTGTAGGCTACGTAAGGTCACTGATCATGAAAATCACTAGAATGGAGCAAGTGTAACACTGGGGGATAGCGGGGAGGGAGAGTGAAAGAGAGACTGACATCTATGAACAGTCTTTGATGAATGGAAATATAAGGGTGGTATAGAACCGCCACCGGAAGTAAAGGGGTGGGGCGGTGCAGGGTGTGTGTGTGTGTGGGGGGGGGGGGGGGGTGTGCTGTGGGTGAGGGTGCTAACAGCTAGTGTCCAACTTCATGGATAGCAGTCCAAGGATTCGATTACATGGCATGTCACACTTGTCCCATGTCTAGGTGGCCATAGGAGTGCCGGAGTCGGTTGTATAGTTTCTGAAATTGAATAAATGACAAGCAGGACAACAGAGAAGATGGGGGCAGACATCAAATACCAAATGGATCTCTTACTGCGAGCTTTCGCAGTCACAGCTTCTTCGTCAGGCCAAAGGCAACTATGGTGCAGTAGATGTGGTGACGTGCTGCTGCCGACGGTTGCACTCCCCGGGCTGAGTAACCATGTTTGACCATGCTCTCAGCATTCTGAAAAAAAAATTATTAGCTAACATGATTCTTGTTATAACATGGAATCCTTGACGCACATTTATTAGACTGAGGTCTAAGGGAAAGATAACTGCCCTATCAAGCCACTAGCATTGCCTTTACTATATTATTTTAAAACTTTTGTATAATTCTATGGGGGTTTTTTTACCCCATGAGATTGTTCTGATTAAGTTTGTGTGTGAGTGTGTGTGTGTGTGTGTGTGTGTGTGTGTGTGTGTGTGTGTGTGTGTGTGTGTGTGTGTGTCTGTCTGTTTTTCAGTTTTTGTGCGCATCTGTGCGCACACACTTCTCTGTTGTTTACAGTCCCATCATGTATTGTGGATTGGTTAAGCCAAGATGAGAAAGAAAAGCATTTGTTAATTTCATCCGCAACACAACTTAGTAGAGCCCGTTCCTTTCACCTCATGTCATAGCCACAGCTGCTTGCAAAGAAACAACAAGAAGGGCAAAGCCCATACGACTCACATGCTTGACCTTGACCTTTATATGACCTTGACCTTCAGGTGACCTTCAAGGTCAAGGTCAAACAACTAAACCTACCAATGACATCATACACTAAGAAATGCTTTACACATTTTTCCTACCAAAATACATGTGACCTTGACCAAGGTCAAGGTCATCCAAGGTCATGCAACACAAAGCTGTTAATTCAAGACATAGGAAGCACAATGGTGCTTATTGGCACTTTCTACCATGAGATATAGTCACTTTTAGTGCTTCACTACCCCATTTTGGTCACATTTCATAAGGGTCAAAGTGACCTTGAACTTGATGATATGTGACCAAATGTGTCTCATGATGAAAGTATAACATGTGCCCCACATAATTATTAAGTTTGAAACAGTTATCTTCCATAGTTCAGGGTCAAGGTCACTTCAAAATATGTATACAATCCAACTTTGAAGAGCTCCTGTGACCTTGACCTTGAAGCAAGGTCAACCAAACTGACATCAAAAGATAGGGCTTGCTTTGACCTATATACCACTTGTAGCTAAGGTCGCCATTCTCAATAACGTGGGAGAAAATTGGGAAAGTGTGAAAAATGACTGTTTTTGAGACCACATTTATGGCTCCTGTGACCTTGACCTTGAAGCAAGGTCAAGTCACTATGTATGTTTTTTGAGGCCTTGTCATCATACACCATCATGCCACATTTGGTGTTGATAGACTTAATAGTCTCCGAGAAAAATCCAACGTTTAAGTTTTTTACGCCCGGACGGACGGACGGACGCCCGGACGGACGTACGGACGGACGGACGACACGGCTCAGTACATAGACTCACTTTTGCTTCGCATGTGAGTCAAAAACCATACAAGACAATTAGAAACAAGATGAGTCTATCATTAAAGTATGAAGGTCTTTAATTATGGACAACACGTGTTGTTTGTCAGTCTGTCATTCAGGCTTTGCATGTTGGTATCTCAAGTCTACTGTCTGACTAAAAGAAAAATTGGGATAGGTTCTTGGATTATAAGATTACATACCATGCAAACATACACCCCACAGTCACCACCCCCCTTCTGAACCTCAGAAGTGAGAGGTCCCAGTTCCCATCCTTCCATGGGGAGGTCGTTCGGGACCCTCTCTGCTCTCCTCTGAAGAAAAGTCCTATTGAGAAAAAGAGAGGTGTTACTGGTGTCAGCATACAAAGCTTAAATTTGGGTATACATACATGTTGTAAAACAACACATGATAATAAATGGGGTGAAATGTGTTAATGGCACAAAATGACATAAGCAATATTGACAAGTACAATGTATGTTGGGGGTGAATTGCAGATGAGGAAAATCTGACCTGTGTGTTTGACGAGTATCTTAATAATGTTATTGCATACAGCAGTAATGAATAACATGCTCACATCCAGAGCTGAGAGCATCGCTGAATCCTTTCCTCCTGAGGCATCGAGTCCAGGATGTGCACCTGCCTGGATGGGACATTCACCACCAAGATGACCCAGTGACTGTATTCATAGACTGGAAAGAGAAGCCACTCCAGTGTCGACATCCGAATCTGTAGAAAAAAGAAAGTGGCCCTAAACATATTGATTTCAGAGTTAAACTTGTGGTTTTTATTATAAAGAGTTAGGGTAGAATAGTGTGCTGTGTTTTAACAATCTCCAAAGAAACTCCAGAGTGTGCCTTTCATTGAGTTCTGATACACTGTATTCAAATGGTAATGTTGGGAAATGCATGAGGTATTTGAATTCTGTATGAAGCATGTTCAGTGGCATTATTTTTTTCTTCAATACAGCACACCTCAGTTCCACCAAAATCTTTCTATTTGCCTGAGAATTGTTTGCAAGGTGACAGGGTACTGGTGCCAAAATAAAGGCAAGATGAAATGTTTTCCCACTTTTGAAGTTATGAATGTTTCTTTACAATCTAACCATAATTACTGATACTGTTACAAGAGCAAACCTGTGTTTGAAACCAGTCGGGTTCCAGGTTAGCGCTGGATGCCAGCTTCCTGGCCAGGAAGCAGGGGAGGACCACAGCATTCTGCTCTTGTACCACGATGCCCAGGAAACCATGTATGATCTGAGTAATAGAAAACAAATCTATTGCATGGTTCATATTCTGCACAGAGAGCAGGTCAACCGAAGCCAAACTTATCAAGTAAACTTTCAATATGATTGTGATAAATTGGTTCTTGGTCTCGATAGAAAACACACAAACACACCCACACATTCACGATTATTTGAATTAAGTAAATGGTTCAACAACACCTTGAGAGAATTTTATATTATACTTTTTTTTCCTATTAAGAATGGCCCTTACACTGTCATCAAGCCAATTATTGCCTGCCAATGTCTCCAAGCTTCCTGGTGTGACAGTGATGCCCCCAGGGCATGTCAGATCTTTCCTCCCTTTCTCCAAAAGAGCTTGGGGGATGTCAGAAGAGGGTTTAAACTCATGCTGGCCTGAGGACTGGTCAGCTGTTGATGGCGGAAACGGACATTGGCGGTCATTGTGGTGAGCAGCATACGGGTGGTCCAGAGCAAGGGAGGGCACACTTTTTGACTGTTGGTGGTCAAGGGAAAGAGCGGACACATCATGGAGGGCACTAGTGAGGTGTGGCTTGCACTGCTCTCTTGCCACCTTCAGATGTTTCCCCCTCTGGCATGTGCATGTTTCGATCTGAAACCCCAAAATGATAAGGTTCTGTCATTTTGTGTGAACTTGTAACTATTTCTTTGCTTAAAATTCTTTTTTATGGCAGATTTGACCAGCTTTTTAAGCATTTCTATAAATTACCATTCAGTACAGCCAAGTTTTTGTAACAGGAAAAGGGATTTGACAAATCCTGCCTTTGG
This sequence comes from Theodoxus fluviatilis, assembly GCA_034096865.1. Classification (NCBI taxonomy): domain Eukaryota; kingdom Metazoa; phylum Mollusca; class Gastropoda; order Cycloneritida; family Neritidae; genus Theodoxus; species Theodoxus fluviatilis. The sequence continues at coordinate 165,137 of JAWQFJ010002275.1, forward strand.
TTTGTCTCACATTCTGTTCTGAACCGTGTTGCTCTTGCACTTACTTTCCCTGGCAAAACAGATTCTTTACAAAAAGTGAACTATGCAAAGTGAAGACTTAAGGAAGCAATCACACCAGAATTGCAGGCATCAAGGTGAGATATTGTGATTATTAAAAACCGTGAAAATTTATTTACAAGTGGAAGATAATCAAAGTAATGTTCTATAATTTTTAACCTCCTCAAATGAAAAACTATTATATTACAAAACTCACAAAGGTTTTGACATCATCTTGCATGTGCTCCCAAAAGAAGGAAGCCGCCAGCTTTTCACGAGTGGCTCTGATGCCACTATGTCCCCCCGCTGGAGATGCATGGAAGCATCGGAGCAGCTGCTTCCTTTCCTCCTGGGACTCCACCACTCTTCTCTGCTTGCCACCCTTCTTTAGAAACAATTCTCCACCTGTAAAATTGCAAGATTCCCAATTAGGCTTAAAAATTAATAGGTGTGGTCAATGTAACCTGATCAACTCTAACATTTTCTGCAAACCCAAACCTTTTCTTTGGCAATATTGCAAAACAAATTAAAAGTCAAGAAGAAATCCCTGATAATATACAAATTGTGTAGTCCCTTCTTCCTTGCCTAATTAACACTGGGAAATCCACTATTCAAAATTTATTTACAGGTTAAAAATCTGTTTTGCTCAGTGAAACTTAAAGGATATTGTGGTTAATGTTCAATCTGGCTTCTTCTATTTTTAAAACATACAAAGTTTAGGAGATACAGATAAATCTTTCTAAACATGCAGAGCACTAACAGCAAGTCACTGCTCCTACGAGTTGCACAGCCTTTACACTGAAGAATATAAACAACTTAAAAGATAGAGGTACATTTCATTTTATGAGCGAGGTGGATTGGGTTACTTCCATGGGTGTCATCATCATGGGCTTCGACCTGTCTAACCAGCGCGAATCAAGAACGATTATTAACTCGTAGACGAAAAAATAATTGTATGATTTACCTTTCAGAAGATAGCGCTTCGCTTGTTGGCGCAAATTTCTTCTTGCAGCCTTGGGCCAGGAGGAATCAAACTTTCCAGTCAGTAAATAGGTTCTAATTTGTTCTGTTCTATCTGCCGAGCGTTGGCCTTTCATAATGGAAGAAGCTGAAAAATGAATGAATCAGAGAGAAATTCAAATCGATACGAGAAGAAACACCCTCAGACCCTGCTTTCTTCAACGAGTGGAAGAATCTAAAAATAATGGAATCACAAAGAAATTCAAATCAAGACAATTTCAAAAACAGCTCCAGCTGCTTGTCGCTCGACAAGAAGAAACACCCTCACACCCTGCTTTCTTCAACGAGTCGAAGAATCTGAAAATAATGGAATCACTGAGAAATTCAGATCAAGACGCTCGTAGCTCAAATCTGCTTGGCAGTTGATTTGAAGGAACTCGTGTAAAGTTCTACTTCTAACAACAACGAAACAACCAAATTTTCTTCAGACTTACTGTAATATTTGGACTGCATGCGGCGCGTAAAACTAAACCCAAACAATGGCGGTAAATGAAAAGTCGCTTTAAAACACAGAGCGAGTACCAAATTTTCTACTTCGACGAGGTTGTTCAGAGTAACCTCCCTTTATTAGGGTCTGCAATGGACACTGGCTGCGCTCGATTTGTCCGCCGGAATCCGCCGGTGGGCGAGACGGGGCACCGGCGGGTTTTTTGTTGCGCTCGATTTCTTCAGGTCACGTGACCGGCGGCTCACCCGGCGAACCGCCGGTCTGCCGTAAGGTTTTCTGAGGCGAATGAAGATCCAAGATGGCGACGACAAGACTATGGTTCATGTTTTATGACGCTTCGACACTGAAAATATTCGATAATTCGTTCTCCGCTGACCCATATGTGCCTTAATTTGTCACCTCGCTGCAATCTCCGCTGGACAATTAAAGTAGATTATGATTTTTTTCTTTATTGTGTGTACGATGTGTGGTTGACAGTGAGAAATCCTGCATTAAGTTCGAATTGAAAATTCTCTCGCAAAGGGACGTAACCCTACATTATGACCTCCCTTTGCCTAAAGGAAAATCGCTCGAGTGCGTGGTCTTAGTGTATTATTATAGGGTCTTTGACTGCACCTATTCTCAGGAGTCACTTATCAGGGCATAGGTAGTGGTAATGAAAATGTTCAATTTACAAAATAACCTCAAACCCTGCCATAAACCAAGAAGACAGCACATTTCCTCATCATCGCTACCGCTGTCTAGTAACTCTTCTAAACACCACAATTGTGCCGCCATGTTGATCAGCCGAAAGCGCTCGATTGGCACGAAAGCTGTTGATTAGCTGGTCACGTGACGGGGGACCGCTGGTCACGTGGCGGCGGACCGCCGCCGCCGGATTCAGGCGGATAAATCGAGCGCAGCCACTGCAAATTTCGAATGATGGCGTGTGCCGGAATTGAAGCAGTTCCTACGGGAAATGCAACAGCCATTGTCGGGGACGAAAGCAGACCTAATTCAAAGGGTCAAGGGCTGTATTGCTTTGAAGGTAAACAAAGCAATCGGCGGGGAATACGACATAGACTGTGCCGACGCTTTGGCCCCAAAGTTTCCAAAACTAACAACACCATCGGGCCAAAAACTTCCTGATCCAGTCAGCCTCAAGACAGGATGGTGTTCGGCAGTGGATTTTCCTGCAAATTTTCGGGATGCAGACCTGTACAACTATTTTGTTTTGAGAATAAGAGTAGTCGTGAACTCCCTCCCGAGGTTGTGGCAGCTTGCGGGGTGTCCATCTCCTCACAAAGTCCCTCCCCCCTTGCATAACGGACTCACGGTTGAACCTGTCCTGTGTGTGGCCACTACAACACAAGCATGTACAAGGGAATATGCGCTAAACAGGTCGTTTTAAACCGGACTAACACTTTCCTTTGAAACAAGGTTTGACATGTACATAAGGCTTGTTCACGAGGCGCAGCAATGTGCAGCGCTGCTCAGCATGTGATTTGGCGCTTTGCAGCGCTACGCGTCCTGAACAAGCCGTTTCACGGTGCAAGCGCTGTGCAGCGCTGCACATTGCTGCGCCTCGTGAACAAGGCTATGGTGTTCCCAGGGCTTGCTCTGGCAGGGCGCACAAACCGCCATATTGTCCTCAGCTCGAACACAAAACGCTCATCTTCAGGATTACTGACACACAAACATAGGCACCGTACCTAAATAACGGTATTAATGTCTCAAAGCACAAAGTAGAGTACATCAATAGTTAATGAATATTGCTACATTATTCATATTGAGTTGTGCGTTGAAATCGAATCAAGTCAAAAGTTGGGCTACAGAGTTGTACTATTATAACTATACTAGACAGCTTCTCGTGTAACTGTGTAGTTCGGACAGAAAACTGTTCGCATATGCTTTACCTACTCGCAGGATAAGTTCCATAGCTAAGTGTTCGCCCAGTCAAAGATATGCCCGGTTAAGAACTGTCTTAATGAGTGATATCAGACGCATCAACCTGTACATGCAGACAATGAATGGGGATGAACGAACAAACGAATGCATTAATAATAAATGACCGATGAAACGAATTAATGAATGAACGAACGAATGGGGCTTTACTGCTTATTAGCCTATGACGGCTAGTTAAGACCAATAACAAGAACATAACTGGAGCAAATGAGACTAAGAGCGAGTCAAGCCTTGATGCCCATAGGCCATAACTTTTTTCACGTTTCGCGTAAGGAGACCCGATGGGTCTATTCGTAACATCAACAAAAAGGATAAACAAAGACGAACACGGAAACATGAGGAGGACAGCAACAACAACAATGAATATATATGCGAGTGCACTTAATGATATTTTTAACGAGTCAATGTAGTTTGCGCGAGCTCTGTTCAATAATCATGCACTGCATTCCTGCAGCAGAAATGCTGAGAACGAGAGAGACCCCACAGCACTACACTACACCGATCCACGCCATATTTAGTTACATCTGCTTGCAAGCTCGAACCTAGCTTTGTCACTTCATGCCTGCATACTGCGACAATAAACAAGCAACAGACGTATCTGCTTAAAAACCAAAAATGAACACCTCTTGGTACGAACCTGAGAAGCCACAGCATGTAGAGACCACTTTTTGGTTTCTCCGCGCGAAAGAGCACCAGCGGCAAATACTCCAGCTGATTACCTGCAGCTTCATTGCAGACTCGCACCTCTCGTTGCTGCTCGTCGTTTTCTCTGTGACTGATTTGTATTCATTGCCTCTACCGTTCCTTCGCATAGATCTCCACGTGATGTGGAGGGGTGATTTTTTCCACATGAGAGATATTCGTATCTCTTGTCGTGTAGAATGGACAGCATTTTGGGAACTGAACCACTTGTGGAATAGAGAGCAATTCAGCAGTGACACACGACTTGCATAGGCCATAGTTGACCCGTACTCACGATCTTACAACAACTGCAGATCATTAGGGAAGTGCAATGACTACCCTACAAAAGAGGGAAGAGAAATCCAGTGCTGTGACTAGAGATGGTGTTACTGTCAACGGTAAGTATTGATTTTTGTTCAACTTTCTTAATGAATTAACTTTCATTATCTAGGGTGAAGGATGTGAAGCAGATTGTGTTGGAACTTGCATGGACCCTGCTAAGGATGATATATTTCAATACTGCAGGATGTTAATTAAATTCACATGTTTTCTGCATCACAGTTTGAAGTGTTAGAGTTAGATTATGTATATATGGAATAAGGCATGATGGTAGCAGGGCGCAGGTATGAGACAAAATCGTAGCTGCTTTCACAACTTGATTAACCTATGGGTACAGGAGCTTCTGGCTGGTCCGAGGCCTGATGATAGTGGCCTCTCTAGAGTGGTCTCTCTAGACCGTGGTGGCAGCGCTATAGTCGTCTCTCTCGTCTTGTGTGCCGTTCCCCCTTAAGAAAGGAATGGACGGACCTCACAGGAGCCAGGGTGTAGATTATTTCCCAGATCCTAACCCTGGTTCCTGGGTTCGCGCTTCCATTTGGCAGAAAGAAGAGATTACTTAACTTAACTCGCTCTGAAATCACTTCTTACAAATGTTGCCTCATTCAGCATAACACAGTGTATTGAATTAATCACATGCAGTTGCAAGTACCTGTCTTACAGAACTTACATGAGAGAAAACATCAGATTTATAGTCAAAATGTCACAATTCAGATGCCAGAGTGGGAGAACGGCTCACTAGCCAGGGGTCACGCTAATGTAAGGAGTGACTGACAGGTCAGCTGCACCAACAATCAGACCACAGCAGAGGAGGGGTTCCAGAGCGGTCAGCACGTCAGCATTGCACACAGAAGTAGGGAGGAGGGGGGGGGGGGTGTGTGTTTGGAGAGGTCTGACACACAGGATAAGGGGGGGGGGGGGGAGACAGAAGCAGGTATAATTGAATAGAGGATGAACACAGTAGATGTACAATACACTTGGTGATAGGTGCACCTAATCACATACATACTTTACCTTTGATATCTGTGTCGGTTCACTCATTCATGCATCTCTTTGCCCATCCAACTATTTTCCCCATCCTTTCCCTTATTCAAGGCATATTGCCCTCTCCCTCCCTGGGGCCATTTACTCACCATAGATTCCATCTATCCATCTATCCTTCTATCCACCTGTCCATTCATGCATCTACCCATCCATGCATCCATCCTGTTACAAGTCGGCCTCTAGGTTTAGGGGTATGGTAATTTATCACTGGTTGGATGAGGCCTGACTTGCACACATAACAGTCACTGCTTTCATTCGCGCTGTCTCTTTCTCTCAAAACCAGAAGAAAAGGTCATGAGAAATCAATTAATAATGATTTAATCAAATAATGACAAACTATAATATATTCCTGTAAAAATCAAGCATGCACAAGAAGAGTAGTTAGTACTAGGCCAGCCCTAATTAACAAATGGTAAAGCTTATCTTCAGTTCCACATGGGTGACTTATCTCGTGAGTCTCTTGGAAGCGCTCTCCGAATGTTTGTCAATGAAACAACGTTCATATTTATACACGAGTTTACTAATTTTCAAATCCAGAATTTTCCAGGGGAAGGTAGGTTCACAGTTACCGCTGAAGGAGTATAGCGGCGGTGCAGCGTTGGTGGGAACTTATCTCTAATCGCAGCAGAAGGGTGTGATGACAGCAGCTTTGAGGGGTAATGGCGACCGCAGCGTTGGTGGGCAGCGTTGATGGGGACTCGTCTCCGTTCGTAGCAAAAGGGTTTACGACAACAGCGTTGATGGTCAGGCACCTCTGAGACGAGTTGGAGGGAATACTCTGTCTCAGCAGGGACTTCAGGGCGAGCCTTGTGCTCTGCTTGCGTGGTCAGTCCGAAGTGAAGGGGACGACAATTCTCGTTGCTTTTCATGAACCTCAATGCTGAGGGGAGGAGCCACTCATGTCGTGACACGCCGTGGTGACCTGTTGACTCCACCCACATTTTGGGAGGCAGCTGCAGCCTCAAACTAACTTGTTGTTGAACTTCCCATAATTAACTACTCCCTGGGGGCTAATGTGCTAGCGTCTCCACAGGACGGTGGCAGGACGCCTTGTTGATGTCTGACACGCCATGCTGTCTGCACCTGCACATGGGATCTCTAGATAACAGTAGCTGCCTTCTCTGTTCCTTCCCTTCCAGTGACCCTAACTTCAAAGGGGCTTTGTTCACAGATGGGCCTGGATAACAATCGCTGCCTTCTCTATTCATTCCCTTGATCCACTTGGCTGAATTCACAGATGGGCCTGGATAACAATCGCTGCCTTCTCTATTCATTCCCTTGATCCACTTGGCTGAACTCACAGATGGGGGACCATCACAATCCATCTGTCCGTTGTCCATCCATCTGTCCGTGGGTCCGTTCATCCATCCATCCTTCTATCCTTCCATCTGGCCGTCCCACTCCCTTCCTGTCAATGTCTAATTCCATCCTACATCCCATTCCCTCATTCCCACCCTTTTCCCATCCAGGCATCCATTCATCCCCAGGTATCTATCTGTCTTCACCCTGTCCTCCTTACCTTCAATCACAATCAAGTGTCTGAAAGGTCAGTGTTCTGATTCTGTAAATATTTCCTCCTTACCTTCAATCACAATCAAGTGTCTGAAAGGTCAGTGTTCTGATTCTGTAAATATTTCCTCCTTACCTTCAATCACAATCAAGTGTCTGAAAGGTCAGTGTTCTGATTCTGTAAATATTTCCTCCGTACAGGTCTACAATCACAATCTAGAGTCTGGAAGTGGAAGGTTAATATTCTGATTCCGTAAATATCTCCTCCTTACCTACAATCATAATCTAGAGTCCGGAAGATCAGTGTTCTGAATCTGTAAATATTTCCTTCTTACCTACAATCACAATCAAGTGTCTGAAAGGTCAGTGTTCTGATTCTGTAAATATTTCCTCCTTACCTACAATTACAATCAAGTGTCTGGAAGGTCAATATTCTGATTCTGTAAATGTTTCCTAATTTATCAAGCTGTCAGTGAACCTCCTCAGAACGAATCTGAGGTCATGTCAGGGAGAAGATTTAACTGTGATTCTGAAGCCTCATGATGGAGCCACAGTTTCTGCTCTGTGTCCTTGAGAGGGGGGTCAGGGTTGCTGTCTTCATGTGGGCTTTGGAGACCTCCCTGGAGGGGTTTTCTCCTTGGCTTGTCTTCCTGACTTTCTTTGAAGCTGCCAGCACCTCTGTACTTCTCCTGTTTCCAACCTGAGGCAATGCTTGTGTGTGTGTGTGTGTGTGTGTGTGTGTGTGTGTGTGTGTGTGTCTGTCTGTGTGTGTCTGCGTTGTGTGTGTGTGTGTGTTTGTGTGTGTCTGTGTTGTGTGTGTGTGTTTGTCTCTGTTGTGTGTGTGTGTTTGTGTGTCTGTGTTGTGTGTGTGTCTGTGTGTGTGTGTGTGTGTGTGTGTGTGTGTGTGTCTGTGTGTGTGTGTTGTGTGTGTGTGTTGTGTGTGTGTGTATGTGTGTGTTTGTGTGTGTGTGTGTCTGTGTGTGTGTTTTGTGTGTGTGTGTGTGTGTGTGTGTGTGTGTGTGTGTGTGTGTCTGTGTCTGTGTGTATGTGAGTGTGTGTGTGTGTGTATGTGTCTGTGTGTGTGTGTGTATGTGTGTGTGTGTATGCATGTATATGTGTATGTGTGTGTGTGTGTGTATGCATACATCAGTGCTTCAGATTGTTGGCGCGCCTGCGCCATTGGCGCATATTTTATCAGAATGGCGCGTTACTTTCAATGTGTATGCGCCAGCCAGGCGCGTCATAAATATCGCCAACTTGTATGGATCCTCGGTCCGTCTGTATCACTAAGCCACACCAAGCACATGTGGCCACACCACGGAGTACCAAAACCGACGCCAAACCGATGAACAGGCCTCAAACGTCGACAACGTCAAGTCAAACTGCTGCTTTGCCTAGCATCGATGCATCGCTCTGTGTGATTGGCTAATAGCCAGCAAACAACCAATCAGCGAACATCTATCAGTTTACCTTGCACAGACTCTCACACGTGTGCGGAATCAAGATGCCACCGAAGAAAAGGCTTAGAAAAGAAACTGAAGAAAACCAACGTCAGTTGACGTTGTCTTCAATGTTTTGCAAGAATAAAGCAAGCGGTAACTGTTTAGTTTTTATCTCTTACTAGCTCCTTCCAAAGCTGATGTCCATGTGGAGCAGTGCAAGTCTGATTTTGTCAACACCTGAGTGCACTGAAACAGGACTTTGATCTCGAAGAAAAGACCTACAAGCAGTGTAAAATCACCGTTCTGGTTCAGAAAGTCTCCTCTACTCTGCTGCCCTCATTTGTAGAAGAAGTCCTCTCCAATCTGGATAAGAGATTTCCTGATGCGGAGCTGCTCCAGGCATTCAACGTTCTAGCTATGAGGCCGATTTCATTTGTTGACAAGATAAAGCTGGATGACTGGGGCATGGAACAAATGGAGAAACTTCTTCAACCGTTTGCTGACGAGAAGACCCACTCCTGGGTCTGCGAGGGCCAGAACTGCTCACTGAAAACTGCTCAGCCGTTCATCAACAGAGACGAGACTTGGCAAGAATGGAGGCTGCTCAAGAGAACAGTTCTCAGTGAACACTTTCCCAGAGATGATTTCGTCACCCTTTGGCAGATGATCGCCAAATTCTACCTTGCAGCTGATGAATTTCCAAATTTAAAGAAGCTGACAGCTGTGGCCCTGACACTGCCCATCCACACAGCAGACTGTGAAAGATCGTTCTCTGTGCAAAATTACGTCCAAACACAGAGGGGGAGAGCATGCACTCTCTAGCACACACTGTGACCAGCTGATGAGGGTGTGCATTGATGGACCTATCTTCCAGGACATGCCCTTTAACCGTGCAGTGCAGGTGTGGGCGGAAAGTCGCAACCGCTACCTGTTCAAGAAGAACTAGGGCACGAGACTGTCCTAGGACCTATTGATGGAGTTATTCAGAAGGAAATACTGTGGACTGTTGTGTATTTGTGTGTGTAATTTGCTGGATGGCAAAAAACAAGTTGAGACTAAACTCTTTGGACTCGCTGCAACATTTTTGTGGTGTGTATGTGTGTAGAGGAGTGATTTTGTGTTGTGTTTGACTGGTTGAAGCAGATCTCTGTTAGATTTCATTGTGTTAGGCCCTAAAACCAAGTTTGTTTAAACAAAACATCATGCTACCAAGAAAGAATAGAGTGGGTTTTGAGTGATCATGACTCTGTGTCCACAGAACGAAATGTTAAAAGAGACAATAAAACAACTGAAAGACACACAGCTTGACATGTGTTTGTTTATTTTTTTATTTTTTGCTTTTTTATTATTCATTTATGTGTGTGTGGGGGGGGGGGGGGGGGGGCTGTAGGGGTGTCATGTGTGGGGTGGAGGGTCATTCTGTTTGAAGTGAAGGTTTGATTGTTAATGACCCATGTTTTTCAAAATTGACCCATCATTTTGCCTGGCCATGGGTCATTGGGCCCATGAAGTCTGAAAACAATCTGAAGCACTGATACATGTGTATCTGTGTGTGTGTGTGTGTATGTGTCTGTGTATGCATATGTATGTGTGTGTATGTGTATCTGTGTGTGTGTGTCTGTATGTGCGTATGCATTTATGTATGTGTTTTGGGAATTAATTCGAGAGCTGGAACAGTTGGCTGCTGGGCTTTTGCAGCCTACTCCAGGAGCTGAGCCAGGGCATCAGGATAGGAAAGGATGAATCAGATCTAACCGTAAATTCAAACCACTCTCAGCCCAACACATGCACAGCAACCTGATCCACAAATCCACATTTACCTCTAAGAACATAATAAGTACTACACTATCTACAACTTAGATGGAAAAACCTTCCAGAAAAATTAGCAGCCATCGTTCACTCACCATTTCTTCTTACTTGTTAAATCCCAGTGCTTTCAGTGTAACAAACTGAGGTCCTTGCAACGTTTTCTTGCTGATTTGTAAGTCAGTGTTACCTGCATGTTATGCTCGCATATTTTATTATGCTGTTTTGGCAGAATTTCACTGAAGCCAGTGAAGGAGAAATGGAAATAATGTTTCAGATCCTGAAGTGCACATGGGAGGAACGGGGTCAGCAGCAGTGATTGGTTGTTCCATCACAGCAGGGGATCTGACCAACAGCCATTTCACTGCCCTCGGAAGTGAGTAGTTCACTCAAAGTTCTTTCCTAATTGTGTCTGGTGAATAGAACATGAATTCCATCACCAAAACTGACTGTGCAGCTGAAATAATTTTGTTGTCGCCCGCCCTAGACAGTAAGCAATTAATATTGTAGGAGACGGTGACCAGTTAGTGTGTGAAGAGAAAACCAGAAATACCAACTCATTAACTGTGATAACATTGCTTCTAATGTTTCTCTCATATCACTGTTGTGATGTGAATATTAAGAATCTTGTTTTGTTTATATTTGGGGAGGAGAAGGAAGTTTTAGGGGTTGTCTAGAAGAGAAACAAATTGCAGTAGGGTTGAAACAGACGCTGATCGAATAGTCGAAATGATGCAAAATTAAAAACACACTTCTAAATCCTGCGAAAAGCTGGGCGCTGATTAGTCAGGAGACATTAATCATTTTACTTGGTATTCTGTTGATTGTTACCTATGAATAGAATCCGTTGTATCCTTGCATGCTGCATTTAGAAACTGACCTATTTTTATATGAGACTGAGACATATTCTTCAGAACAACTGATTCTTTTGCAAATAATGAGCATGAAGAACTGTTGAATACAAAATTTCCGCGGTGCTGACTTTCTCAACTGCCAATTGGCAATAACAATGTGGGAAAGAAAAAGTGCACACATCTGAGCTATGTGATAGAATCATCAAAGATATCGTAGGTATCCTATAAATGAGTGATGCACTGCTAATTTTGACAACCAATCAGCCCCTGGTTTCACACATGACTTTGTCAGGGTCAAACTGAAACATCCATGTGGCTACCTGCCAGGGTCCCCAAGACAGACCGACAGAGAGGCACAGAAAGACAGGAACATCAAAAAAAGTATTTATTTGAATTGTTTTGTGCATGACCAAGTTTTGCTATTCTGTTGCTGCATGCAGGGTTAGCCTTTGGCACCGCAAGGGTTAAGCATGGTTGTTGTATTAAACATTGGAAACATTAAGAGGACATTTTAGAATAGAAGGGATATATTTGTGTAAGAGAAAGTTAAAAAAACTTTCAGTGCAGTTCTACTTGGGGTGGAGGGTTGACCATATTTTGGTCACTTTGTTGCATACCATCTGGTTGTGAAGTGAGAGGACAAGAGGTGGTGTAGCATTGTTGGGAGGGGACAAGAGGTGGTGTAGCATTGTTGGGAGGGGACAAGAGGTGGTGTAGCATTGTTAGGAGAGGACAAGAGGTGGTGTAGCATTGTTGGGAGAGGACAAGAGGTGGTGTAGCATTGTTGGGAGGGGACAAGAGGTGGTGTATGCATTGTTGGGAGGGGACAAGAGGCATTGTAGCATTGTTGGGAGGGGACAAGAGGTGGTGTAGCATTGTTGGGAGAGGACAAGAGGTGGTGTAGCATTGTTGGGAGAGGACAAGAGGTGGTGTACGCATTGTTGGGAGAGGACAAGAGGTGGTGTAGCATTGTTGGGAGGGGACAAGAGGTGGTGTAGCATTGCTGGGAGGGGACAAGAGGTGGTGTAGCATTGTTGGGAGGGGACAAGAGGTGGTGTAGCATTGTTGGGAGGGGACAAGAGGTGTTGTAGCATTGTTGGGAGAGGACAAGAGGTGTTGTAGCACTGTTGGGAGAGGACAAGAGGTGTTGTAGCACTGTTGGGAGGGGACAAGAGGTGTTGTAGCATTGTTGGGAGGGGACAAGAGGTGTTGTAGCATTGTTGGGAGAGGACAAGAGGTGTTGTAGCATTGTTGGGAGGGGACAAGAGGTGTTGTAGCACTGTTGGGAGAGGACAAGAGGTGTTGTAGCACTGTTGGGAGAGGACAAGAGGTGTTGTAGCATTGTTGGGAGGGGACAAGAGGTGTTGTAGCATTGTTGGGAGGGGACAAGAGGTGTTGTAGCATTGTTGGGAGAGGACAAGAGGTGTTGTAGCATTGTTGGGAGAGGACAAGAGGTGTTGTAGCATTGTTGGGAGAGGACAAGAGGTGTTGTAGCATTGTTGGGAGAGGACAAGAGGTGGTGTAGCATTGTTGGGAGAGGACAAGAGGTGTTGTAGCATTGTTGGGAGAGGACAAGAGGTGTTGTAGCATTGTTGGGAGAGGACAAGAGGTGTTGTAGCATTGTTGGGAGAGGACAAGAGGTGGTGTAGCATTGTTGGGAGAGGACAAGAGGTGGTGTAGCATTGTTGGGAGAGGACAAGAGGTGGTGTAGCATTGTTGGGAGAGGACAAGAGGTGTTGTAGCATTGTTGGGAGGGGACAAGAGGTGGTGTAGCATTGTTGGGAGAGGACAAGAGGTGGTGTAGCATTGTTGGGAGAGGACAAGAGGTGGTGTAGCATTGTTGGGAGGGACAAGAGGTGGTGTAGCATTGTTGGGAGAGGACAAGAGGTGGTGTAGCATTGTTGGGAGGGGACAAGAGGTGGTGTAGCATTGTTGGGAGGGGACAAGAGGTGGTGTAGCATTGTTGGGAGGGGACAAGAGGTGGTGTAGCATTGTTGGGAGAGGACAAGAGGTGGTGTAGCATTGTTGGGAGAGGACAAGAGGTGGTGTAGCATTGTTGGGAGGGGACAAGAGGTGGTGTAGCATTGTTGGGAGGGACAAGAGGTGGTGTAGCATTGTTGGGAGAGGACAAGAGGTGGTGTAGCATTGTTGGGAGAGGACAAGAGGTGGTGTAGCATTGTTGGGAGAGGACAAGAGGTGGTGTAGCATTGTTGGGAGAGGACAAGAGGTGGTGTAGCATTGTTGGGAGGGGACAAGAGGTGGTGTAGCATTGTTGGGAGGGGACAAGAGGTGGTGTAGCATTGTTGGGAGAGGACAAGAGGTGGTGTAGCATTGTTGGGAGGGGACAAGAGGTGGTGTAGCATTGTTGGGAGAGGACAAGAGGTGGTGTAGCATTGTTGGGAGAGGACAAGAGGTGGTGTAGCATTGTTGGGAGGGGACAAGAGGTGGTGTAGCATTGTTGGGAGAGGACAAGAGGTGGTGTAGCATTGTTGGGAGAGGACAAGAGGTGGTGTAGCATTGTTGGGAGAGGACAAGAGGTGGTGTAGCATTGTTGGGAGGGGACAAGAGGTGGTGTAGCATTGTTGGGAGAGGACAAGAGGTGGTGTAGCATTGTTGGGAGGGGACAAGAGGTGGTGTAGCATTGTTGGGAGGGGACAAGAGGTGGTGTAGCATTGTTGGGAGAGGACAAGAGGTGGTGTAGCATTGTTGGGAGAGGACAAGAGGTGGTGTAGCATTGTTGGGAGAGGACAAGAGGTGGTGTAGCATTGTTGGGAGAGGACAAGAGGTGGTGTAGCATTGTTGGGAGAGGACAAGAGGTGGTGTAGCATTGTTGGGAGGGGACAAGAGGTGGTGTAGCATTGTTGGGAGAGGACAAGAGGTGGTGTAGCATTGTTGGGAGAGGACAAGAGGTGGTGTAGCATTGTTGGGAGAGGACAAGAGGTGGTGTAGCATTGTTGGGAGGGGACAAGAGGTGGTGTAGCATTGTTGGGAGAGGACAAGAGGTGGTGTAGCATTGTTGGGAGAGGACAAGAGGTGGTGTAGCATTGTTGGGAGAGGACAAGAGGTGGTGTAGCATTGTTGGGAGAGGACAAGAGGTGGTGTAGCATTGTTGGGAGAGGACAAGAGGTGGTGTAGCATTGTTGGGAGGGGACAAGAGGTGGTGTAGCATTGTTGGGAGAGGACAAGAGGTGGTGTAGCATTGTTGGGAGAGGACAAGAGGTGGTGTAGCATTGTTGGGAGAGGACAAGAGGTGGTGTAGCATTGTTGGGAGAGGACAAGAGGTGGTGTAGCATTGTTGGGAGGGGACAAGAGGTGGTGTAGCATTGTTGGGAGAGGACAAGAGGTGGTGTAGCATTGTTGGGAGAGGACAAGAGGTGGTGTAGCATTGTTGGGAGAGGACAAGAGGTGGTGTAGCATTGTTGGGAGAGGACAAGAGGTGGTGTAGCATTGTTGGGAGAGGACAAGAGGTGGTGTAGCATTGTTGGGAGAGGACAAGAGGTGGTGTAGCATTGTTGGGAGAGGACAAGAGGTGGTGTAGCATTGTTGGGAGGGGACAAGAGGTGGTGTAGCATTGTTGGGAGAGGACAAGAGGTGTTGTAGCATTGTTGGGAGGGGACAAGAGGTGGTGTAGCATTGTTGGGAGGGGACAAGAGGTGGTGTAGCATTGTTGGGAGAGGACAAGAGGTGGTGTAGCATTGTTGGGAGAGGACAAGAGGTGGTGTAGCATTGTTGGGAGAGGACAAGAGGTGGTGTAGCATTGTTGGGAGAGGACAAGAGGTGGTGTAGCATTGTTGGGAGAGGACAAGAGGTGGTGTAGCATTGTTGGGAGAGGACAAGAGGTGGTGTAGCATTGTTGGGAGGGGACAAGAGGTGGTGTAGCATTGTTGGGAGAGGACAAGAGGTGGTGTAGCATTGTTGGGAGAGGACAAGAGGTGTTGTAGCATTGTTGGGAGAGGACAAGAGGTGTTGTAGCATTGTTGGGAGGGGACAAGAGGTGGTGTAGCATTGTTGGGAGAGGACAAGAGGTGGTGTAGCATTGTTGGGAGAGGACAAGAGGTGGTGTAGCATTGTTGGGAGAGGACAAGAGGTGGTGTAGCATTGTTGGGAGAGGACAAGAGGTGGTGTAGCATTGTTGGGAGGGGACAAGAGGTGGTGTAGCATTGTTGGGAGAGGACAAGAGGTGGTGTAGCATTGTTGGGAGAGGACAAGAGGTGGTGTAGCATTGTTGGGAGAGGACAAGAGGTGGTGTAGCATTGTTGGGAGAGGACAAGAGGTGGTGTAGCATTGTTGGGAGGGGACAAGAGGTGGTGTAGCATTGTTGGGAGAGGACAAGAGGTGGTGTAGCATTGTTGGGAGGGGACAAGAGGTGGTGTAGCATTGTTGGGAGAGGACAAGAGGTGGTGTAGCATTGTTGGGAGAGGACAAGAGGTGGTGTAGCATTGTTGGGAGAGGACAAGAGGTGGTGTAGCATTGTTGGGAGAGGACAAGAGGTGGTGTAGCATTGTTGGGAGAGGACAAGAGGTGGTGTAGCATTGTTGGGAGAGGACAAGAGGTGGTGTAGCATTGTTGGGAGGGGACAAGAGGTGGTGTAGCATTGTTGGGAGGGGACAAGAGGTGGTGTAGCATTGTTGGGAGGGGACAAGAGGTGGTGTAGCATTGTTGGGAGGGACAAGAGGTGGTGTAGCATTGTTGGGAGGGGACAAGAGGTGGTGTAGCATTGTTGGGAGGGGACAAGAGGTGGTGTAGCATTGTTGGGAGGGGACAAGAGGTGGTGTAGCATTGTTGGGAGAGGACAAGAGGTGGTGTAGCATTGTTGGGAGAGGACAAGAGGTGGTGTAGCATTGTTGGGAGGGGACAAGAGGTGGTGTAGCATTGTTGGGAGGGGACAAGAGGTGGTGTAGCATTGTTGGGAGAGGACAAGAGGTGGTGTAGCATTGTTGGGAGGGGACAAGAGGTGGTGTAGCATTGTTGGGAGGGACAAGAGGTGGTGTAGCATTGTTGGGAGAGGACAAGAGGTGGTGTAGCATTGTTGGGAGAGGACAAGAGGTGGTGTAGCATTGTTGGGAGAGGACAAGAGGTGTTGTAGCATTGTTGGGAGGGACAAGAGGTGGTGTAGCATTGTTGGGAGAGGACAAGAGGTGGTGTAGCATTGTTGGGAGAGGACAAGAGGTGTTGTAGCATTGTTGGGAGAGGACAAGAGGTGGTGTAGCATTGTTGGGAGAGGACAAGAGGTGTTGTAGCATTGTTGGGAGAGGACAAGAGGTGGTGTAGCATTGTTGGGAGAGGACAAGAGGTGGTGTAGCATTGTTGGGAGAGGACAAGAGGTGTTGTAGCATTGTTGGGAGAGGACAAGAGGTGGTGTAGCATTGTTGGGAGAGGACAAGAGGTGGTGTAGCATTGTTGGGAGAGGACAAGAGGTGGTGTAGCATTGTTGGGAGAGGACAAGAGGTGGTGTAGCATTGTTGGGAGAGGACAAGAGGTGGTGTAGCATTGTTGGGAGAGGACAAGAGGTGGTGTAGCATTGTTGGGAGAGGACAAGAGGTGGTGTAGCATTGTTGGGAGAGGACAAGAGGTGGTGTAGCATTGTTGGGAGAGGACAAGAGGTGGTGTAGCATTGTTGGGAGGGGACAAGAGGTGGTGTAGCATTGTTGGGAGAGGACAAGAGGTGGTGTAGCATTGTTGGGAGAGGACAAGAGGTGGTGTAGCATTGTTGGGAGAGGACAAGAGGTGGTGTAGCATTGTTGGGAGAGGACAAGAGGTGGTGTAGCATTGTTGGGAGAGGACAAGAGGTGGTGTAGCATTGTTGGGAGAGGACAAGAGGTGGTGTAGCATTGTTGGGAGGGGACAAGAGGTGGTGTAGCATTGTTGGGAGAGGACAAGAGGTGGTGTAGCATTGTTGGGAGAGGACAAGAGGTGGTGTAGCATTGTTGGGAGAGGACAAGAGGTGGTGTAGCATTGTTGGGAGAGGACAAGAGGTGGTGTAGCATTGTTGGGAGGGACAAGAGGTGGTGTAGCATTGTTGGGAGAGGACAAGAGGTGGTGTAGCATTGTTGGGAGGGGACAAGAGGTGGTGTAGCATTGTTGGGAGAGGACAAGAGGTGGTGTAGCATTGTTGGGAGAGGACAAGAGGTGGTGTAGCATTGTTGGGAGAGGACAAGAGGTGGTGTAGCATTGTTGGGAGGGACAAGAGGTGGTGTAGCATTGTTGGGAGGGGACAAGAGGTGGTGTAGCATTGTTGGGAGAGGACAAGAGGTGGTGTAGCATTGTTGGGAGGGGACAAGAGGTGGTGTAGCATTGTTGGGAGAGGACAAGAGGTGGTGTAGCATTGTTGGGAGAGGACAAGAGGTGGTGTAGCATTGTTGGGAGAGGACAAGAGGTGGTGTAGCATTGTTGGGAGAGGACAAGAGGTGGTGTAGCATTGTTGGGAGAGGACAAGAGGTGGTGTAGCATTGTTGGGAGAGGACAAGAGGTGGTGTAGCATTGTTGGGAGAGGACAAGAGGTGGTGTAGCATTGTTGGGAGAGGACAAGAGGTGGTGTAGCATTGTTGGGAGAGGACAAGAGGTGGTGTAGCATTGTTGGGAGGGGACAAGAGGTGGTGTAGCATTGTTGGGAGAGGACAAGAGGTGGTGTAGCATTGTTGGGAGAGGACAAGAGGTGTTGTAGCATTGTTGGGAGAGGACAAGAGGTGGTGTAGCATTGTTGGGAGAGGACAAGAGGTGGTGTAGCATTGTTGGGAGAGGACAAGAGGTGGTGTAGCATTGTTGGGAGAGGACAAGAGGTGGTGTAGCATTGTTGGGAGAGGACAAGAGGTGGTGTAGCATTGTTGGGAGGGGACAAGAGGTGGTGTAGCATTGTTGGGAGAGGACAAGAGGTGGTGTAGCATTGTTGGGAGAGGACAAGAGGTGGTGTAGCATTGTTGGGAGAGGACAAGAGGTGGTGTAGCATTGTTGGGAGAGGACAAGAGGTGGTGTAGCATTGTTGGGAGAGGACAAGAGGTGGTGTAGCATTGTTGGGAGAGGACAAGAGGTGGTGTAGCATTGTTGGGAGGGGACAAGAGGTGGTGTAGCATTGTTGGGAGGGGACAAGAGGTGGTGTAGCATTGTTGGGAGGGGACAAGAGGTGGTGTAGCATTGTTGGGAGAGGACAAGAGGTGGTGTAGCATTGTTGGGAGGGGACAAGAGGTGGTGTAGCATTGTTGGGAGGGGACAAGAGGTGGTGTAGCATTGTTGGGAGAGGACAAGAGGTGGTGTAGCATTGTTGGGAGAGGACAAGAGGTGGTGTAGCATTGTTGGGAGGGGACAAGAGGTGGTGTAGCATTGTTGGGAGAGGACAAGAGGTGGTGTAGCATTGTTGGGAGAGGACAAGAGGTGGTGTAGCATTGTTGGGAGAGGACAAGAGGTGGTGTAGCATTGTTGGGAGGGACAAGAGGTGGTGTAGCATTGTTGGGAGGGGACAAGAGGTGTTGTAGCATTGTTGGGAGAGGACAAGAGGTGGTGTAGCATTGTTGGGAGGGGACAAGAGGTGGTGTAGCATTGTTGGGAGAGGACAAGAGGTGGTGTAGCATTGTTGGGAGAGGACAAGAGGTGGTGTAGCATTGTTGGGAGAGGACAAGAGGTGGTGTAGCATTGTTGGGAGAGGACAAGAGGTGGTGTAGCATTGTTGGGAGAGGACAAGAGGTGGTGTAGCATTGTTGGGAGAGGACAAGAGGTGTGTAGCATTGTTGGGAGAGGACAAGAGGTGGTGTAGCATTGTTGGGAGGGGACAAGAGGTGGTGTAGCATTGTTGGGAGAGGACAAGAGGTGTTGTAGCATTGTTGGGAGGGGACAAGAGGTGGTGTAGCATTGTTGGGAGGGGACAAGAGGTGGTGTAGCATTTGTTGGGAGAGGACAAGAGGTGGTGTAGCATTGTTGGGAGGGGACAAGAGGTGGTGTAGCATTGTTGGGAGGGGACAAGAGGTGGTGTAGCATTGTTGGGAGAGGACAAGAGGTGGTGTAGCATTGTTGGGAGGGGACAAGAGGTGGTGTAGCATTGTTGGGAGGGGACAAGAGGTGGTGTAGCATTGTTGGGAGGGACAAGAGGTGGTGTAGCATTGTTGGGAGGGGACAAGAGGTGGTGTAGCATTGTTGGGAGAGGACAAGAGGTGGTGTAGCATTGTTGGGAGAGGACAAGAGGTGGTGTAGCATTGTTGGGAGAGGACAAGAGGTGTTGTAGCATTGTTGGGAGAGGACAAGAGGTGGTGTAGCATTGTTGGGAGAGGACAAGAGGTGTTGTAGCATTGTTGGGAGAGGACAAGAGGTGTTGTAGCATTGTTGGGAGGGGACAAGAGGTGGTGTAGCATTGTTGGGAGGGGACAAGAGGTGGTGTAGCATTGTTGGGAGAGGACAAGAGGTGGTGTAGCATTGTTGGGAGAGGACAAGAGGTGGTGTAGCATTGTTGGGAGAGGACAAGAGGTGGTGTAGCATTGTTGGGAGAGGACAAGAGGTGGTGTAGCATTGTTGGGAGAGGACAAGAGGTGTTGTAGCATTGTTGGGAGAGGACAAGAGGTGGTGTAGCATTGTTGGGAGAGGACAAGAGGTGGTGTAGCATTGTTGGGAGGGGACAAGAGGTGTTGTAGCATTGTTGGGAGGGGACAAGAGGTGGTGTAGCATTGTTGGGAGAGGACAAGAGGTGGTGTAGCATTGTTGGGAGAGGACAAGAGGTGTTGTAGCATTGTTGGGAGAGGACAAGAGGTGGTGTAGCATTGTTGGGAGAGGACAAGAGGTGGTGTAGCATTGTTGGGAGAGGACAAGAGGTGGTGTAGCATTGTTGGGAGGGGACAAGAGGTGGTGTAGCATTGTTGGGAGAGGACAAGAGGTGGTGTAGCATTGTTGGGAGAGGACAAGAGGTGGTGTAGCATTGTTGGGAGAGGACAAGAGGTGGTGTAGCATTGTTGGGAGAGGACAAGAGGTGGTGTAGCATTGTTGGGAGAGGACAAGAGGTGGTGTAGCATTGTTGGGAGGGGACAAGAGGTGTTGTAGCATTGTTGGGAGGGGACAAGAGGTGGTGTAGCATTGTTGGGAGGGGACAAGAGGTGGTGTAGCATTGTTGGGAGAGGACAAGAGGTGGTGTAGCATTGTTGGGAGAGGACAAGAGGTGGTGTAGCATTGTTGGGAGAGGACAAGAGGTGGTGTAGCATTGTTGGGAGGGGACAAGAGGTGTTGTAGCATTGTTGGGAGAGGACAAGAGGTGGTGTAGCATTGTTGGGAGAGGACAAGAGGTGGTGTAGCATTGTTGGGAGAGGACAAGAGGTGGTGTAGCATTGTTGGGAGGGGACAAGAGGTGGTGTAGCATTGTTGGGAGGGGACAAGAGGTGGTGTAGCATTGTTGGGAGAGGACAAGAGGTGGTGTAGCATTGTTGGGAGGGGACAAGAGGTGGTGTAGCATTGTTGGGAGAGGACAAGAGGTGGTGTAGCATTGTTGGGAGAGGACAAGAGGTGGTGTAGCATTGTTGGGAGAGGACAAGAGGTGTTGTAGCATTGTTGGGAGGGGACAAGAGGTGGTGTAGCATTGTTGGGAGAGGACAAGAGGTGGTGTAGCATTGTTGGGAGAGGACAAGAGGTGGTGTAGCATTGTTGGGAGAGGACAAGAGGTGGTGTAGCATTGTTGGGAGAGGACAAGAGGTGGTGTAGCATTGTTGGGAGGGACAAGAGGTGGTGTAGCATTGTTGGGAGAGGACAAGAGTTGTGTAGCATTGTTGGGAGGGGACAAGAGGTGGTGTAGCATTGTTGGGAGAGGACAAGAGGTGGTGTAGCATTGTTGGGAGAGGACAAGAGGTGGTGTAGCATTGTTGGGAGGGGACAAGAGGTGGTGTAGCATTGTTGGGAGAGGACAAGAGGTGGTGTAGCATTGTTGGGAGAGGACAAGAGGTGGTGTAGCATTGTTGGGAGAGGACAAGAGGTGGTGTAGCATTGTTGGGAGGGGACAAGAGGTGTTGTAGCATTGTTGGGAGGGACAAGAGGTGGTGTAGCATTGTTGGGAGGGGACAAGAGGTGGTGTAGCATTGTTGGGAGAGGACAAGAGGTGTTGTAGCATTGTTGGGAGGGGACAAGAGGTGGTGTAGCATTGTTGGGAGGGACAAGAGGTGGTGTAGCATTGTTGGGAGAGGACAAGAGGTGGTGTAGCATTGTTGGGAGAGGACAAGAGGTGGTGTAGCATTGTTGGGAGGGGACAAGAGGTGGTGTAGCATTGTTGGGAGGGGACAAGAGGTGGTGTAGCATTGTTGGGAGGGGACAAGAGGTGGTGTAGCATTGTTGGGAGAGGACAAGAGGTGTTGTAGCATTGTTGGGAGAGGACAAGAGGTGGTGTAGCATTGTTGGGAGAGGACAAGAGGTGTTGTAGCATTGTTGGGAGAGGACAAGAGGTGGTGTAGCATTGTTGGGAGGGGACAAGAGGTGGTGTAGCATTGTTGGGAGAGGACAAGAGGTGGTGTAGCACTGCCTGGAGAGGACAAGTTGGGCTGGCTGATTTTTCCAGACTCGCTTCCTTACATGGCAGCATGCAAGTGAACACCACACAAACCATGTTCACCACTGAGCCATGCACCCACTTCCTTGTTTGTTCCCTGGACCCTGGACTGCATGGAATTCTCACTCTGACTCCAGCATGTTTCCTTCAGCTCCTCTCCTCTGCTCTCACTGGCTGAGACTGCCCATAACCTCAGGCCAATCAAGGGTCACTCTAACTTCTACACGCCTCCACAATCAGGTGCTGGTCAGACCTTCAGATGCTCTGAACTGATTAGCCTATAATTAAGAAACTCAAGAATGTGAACCTTGGACCAGTTCCTCCCCTGATCTGGCCATGAATAGTCCCCAACGTCCAGATACCATCTCTCCTTGTGTAAACAAGTACCCTCTTAGGGAGAGCCACCTACCTACTGGTGTGACCTATTCAACAGCATCCTTTCTCCAGATACTTCTCCCCCTCCCATACTGAGACAGATAGTCGGCATTCTTTAATGTATTCATACACAAAGAAATCCAAGTTACTACAACTTTTCAATTATAAGAAAGGGATTTGCAGTAGTGAACAAATGTATACTGTGGGATACTCCAAGAAAGGAATCCACTACTAAAATCATGCAATCGATGACAGTATAACGAGGATGGATAGCAATTTATTTCTCAATACGTCACTACGTGTGGACAAAGGAGGCTAAACACTGCCTCTGCTCCACCACAAATCCATGAATAAGTTTGTGTGATTCAAGGCCTCTCAAAATATCTTTGCTTGAGAGTCTTGTTGTTATTCTGACCCGAGTCACTTTCACCCAAGCATGCTACCATGAAATTGCTGTATGAAACTTTTGTCTCACTTTCCCCCTGGTTTCTGTACTTCTTGTGATTTCTGTACTTTTCTTTACAGTCTCATTGTCTTTTTCAGTCAAAAACTACTTCTGCACCCATGGCAAGTCAGAGCTGGATGGACCGACTCACAGATCAAGCAGGAAGGCAGCAGGTGAGCACATATTGAGCACCTATGCAATCTCGATGGGAATGCAGTTTGCTTTGCCCATTTACTTCTTGGTCTGAAAACAGTGCTCATTTTCCCAGCAAAGAGAAGAAATGTCATTAAATGTATGACAGCATGTCGGAAATAAAGAAAATATAGCGTTTCCCTATTTTGACATTACTGACATTTTTTTGGTGTATAATTAAAACGATATATCTCTGTTGTTAGCATTCTGTTAAGATTGTTGCACATTTGTTTTTTGTGGATTGTCATTTTCTTGCATTTCTGCTTTGCACGTGTCCAATGAAAGTAAAATTTTAAGAAATTTAAACTAATTTCTATGTTTTCCTAACATACTTACCAGTAGAAAAACCAGTGATATATGACCTTTTGACCTCGAAAAAAGAATTTGCATAATTCATACCCACGTGACTGTCTGCCCCGGCCAATCCGGTCGCTTAGACATAGGCAGGGGCGCCAGTCAAGGGGAGGTAAATCCCAAGACCACGATAGCCATGCCTATATAAGCGCCAGCAGACAGCACCAAGCCCTCTTTGACACCGCCGAGAAAACTCGAGCAAATGCACAAACGGGGAGGTGGGTGGGACAGTAATTTGTCTACTGGTAAGTATGTTAGGAAAACATAGAAATTAGTTTAAATTTCTTAAAGTTTTCCACACATACTGTACCAGTAGACAAACCAGTGATATGATTGCCCAGCAATGGGCGGTGGGTTGTGCATAAACACCTGACCCACAGAAAAAACTACTCACACTCAAACACGAAGAGCCGAATCCGCAACAACCAACTTGTTGATGCCCAAGGTGTCGTTGACATGACGAACTCGAACCTCACACAGTTAAAGCGTGTGAACACAGTCACTGCACCAGCAGACCGCCCTCATAAAGTGAACCAAAGAGATACTCTTGGCAAACGCTACAGAGGTGGCAACCTTGCGGAGTAC
Organism: Theodoxus fluviatilis; assembly: GCA_034096865.1. Lineage (NCBI taxonomy): Eukaryota > Metazoa > Mollusca > Gastropoda > Cycloneritida > Neritidae > Theodoxus > Theodoxus fluviatilis. Next base: position 188,712 of record JAWQFJ010002275.1, read on the forward strand.
ATGAGTCCGAGAGGCACCAGCAGAAGGATCAACAACACATTCTAGGGATACGACCTAGAAAACGGAGAAGCAGAAAACCCATCCCACAGAGGAGGAAAGATCTGACTATGTGCAAAACAAACGAGAAAACAAGGAACTAGCCAGGTGATCCTGTGTTGGAAAGAAGCCAAGCAGAAAGGTTCAACAAGTGAACATTCGGATGGCCAATTCCCGAACGAGGTTGCACGAGAGTGCACGCAGAGAGATGAAGCTCGATGCGCTCCCCATCGGCCAGAGCCAGCAGATCAGGGAACCAGGAAGCTCCAGGCCAGAAAGGCGCGACCAGGATCATGCGAGGACGCTCCAGGGCGACCTTGGCCAACACCCTCGGAAGAAGCCGCGTGGGAGGGAAAGCGTAGACTTCCATGCCCGACCACGACCTAGCAAAGGCATCCCGCCCGAGAGCCTGTGGATCATGCATAGGGGAGAAGTAACACGGCAAACGCGTGTTGAACCGGGTGGCGAACAGATCCACCATCGGCTTGCCCCAGCGAAGCCACACCTGCTCTAGAGCCTGATGCGCTACAGTCCACTCTGTAGGCAGAACCTGATTCCTCCGGCTTAGGTGATCCGCCAGCACATTCAACTTTCCAGGAATGAATTCCGTGGAAATGGAAATGCCATGGGAATCAGCCCAAACCAGAATCTCCTCAGCTTTCAGAGACAACGACGTAGAAACTGTGCCTCCTTGATGCCTGAGATAACTCAGGCATGTGACATTGTCACCTGAGACTGTTACGTGCCGATTCCTCAAGACTGACAGTAACCCCTGGAGAGAGAGAAAAACTGCTTCCATCTCCAGAAAGTTGATGTGCAGCCGCGACTCGCTCTGAGACCACAGACCGGACACCGAGTCCGTGTCTGTGTGCCCACCCCAACCGTTCCTCGAAGCGTCTGTGAACAGATAGACGATAGGACCCTGGGGACGGATAGGGACAGAAGAATGGAGCCACGTCACGTCCATCCAACGCAAAGTGGCTTCCCGAAACCAGTCCCCCAGAACCACCATCTGATCAAAATCGGAGCAGTCGGAGACCCGGCTGGCAAGCTGCCTCTGAAGGGGTCGTTTGGCGACCCGTGCCAAAGGCAACAGGGTAGCCATCGACTCCATCTTGCCAAGCAAGGAGAGAAGAGCACGATAGGGAGCGCTCTCCACACCACGTAAGTGAGAGAGTAGGTCTGACAACGACCGCAACCTGTCCGCGGACGGACGGACAGAGAAGGCGAGAGTGTCGAACTGCATGCCGAGGTACTGGAATGAAGTTGACGGAAGGAAGTCAGACTTTTTCAACGAGAAGTTGAAACCAAGGCCCTGTGCAAGTTGGACCACCGTTTCCGTGTCCTGGGCACACTGCCGAGACGAGCGATGTAAAATCAACCGAATCGTCCAGGTACATCCGCAAACGCACTCCCCTGCCCCTCACCAACATCGCCAACTGTTTGGTGATCTTGGTGAAAATGAAAGGGGCAGTAGACAGACCGAAAGGCAGGGAAACGAATTGAAAAACCCGGTCTCCCCAGACGAAACGCAGATACTTCCACATGTCCGGATGCATCGAGACATGGAAGTACGCATCCTGCAGGTCCAATGACGTGGCACAATCGCCAGGGCGAATTGCATCACGCACCGACCTGGAAGACTCCATCTTAAAAGGCATCTCGCGAACAGACTTGTTCAACCGCGAGAGGTCTAGAACCGGGCGAAACCCACCGGAATGTTTCGCAACCGCGAAAATTCTGGAGTAAAACCCCGGTGAGGCAAGAGACACCTCCTGAACAACCTGCTTGACCAGCAGAGAAGCGACTTCCTCGTCCAACACCTTCACCTTCTCAGGGTGAAAGGGTTTAGGAAAAGCAAGAGGCTCAAGTGACAGACGCGGAGGAGTCGTGAACGGAATTTTATATCCGTCCCGCACCACCCTCAGAATAGCGCTGTCGTGAACTTGTCGACGCCACACGGCATAAGCCCGTTGCAGAGCGTGTGACCGCGTAGGAGAAGAACAAAGTCCGCGCGGCAGAAGACTGGGATCGCGCACCTGAAAGGGCCGAAACACAGCCGCGCCAAACGGTTCCTCACCGGAAGAGTCCACAGACAGAGAAAGATAGGAGCTTTGGTCAACCGACCCAACGTCCCACCCCTCTTCCGCAGCCGCAGTGGAACCAGGGTCCGAGAACCGATCGTGCCAACTCGCTGGGCTCTGATCCGGTCGTTCTAGACTCGCCTCCCCGCAGGGAGAAACACAGTCGACGACCGCGGAGCCAGAGGAGAAAACAGACCCATGACCGCGCTGCACTGGTCCTCTTGACCATACGGAAGCGCGGGGCCGGGGCCCATGGGAGTGCACAGAAAGGAGGGCGGCATGATCACCAGACCAAGCAGTGCTTGCTGAATGGCTGGGAGCCACGCTCTGCCGTGACCCCACCGCCGAGATCGACCTTACGGGAGCGAGGTAAGGGCGCCACTCCGCCCTGCTCGACCTGGCGGGAGCGCGGGGGCGGGGCACAGGGGAGTGCACGGGAAGGGAGGCGGCGCGCTCACCGAACCAAACAGCGCCAGCTGAAAGGCTGGGGGCAGCGCTCTGCCTAGGCCCCACCGCAGAGCTCGACCTTGCGGGAGCGCGGTGAGAGTGCCGCTCCGCCCTGCTCGACCTGATGGGAGCGCAGTGGGAGGAGTGCACGGGAAGGGAGGCGGCACGCTCAACCGGACCAAGCAGTGACAGCTGGATGGCCGGGAGCTCCGATCTGCCCTGGCCTAACCGCAAGCTCGACCTTGCGGGAGCGCGGTGGGAGGAGTGCATGGGAAGGGAGGCGGCACGCTCAACCGGACCAAGCAGTGTCAGCTGGATGGCCGGGAGCTCCGATCTGCCCTGGCCTAACCGCAAGCTCGACCTTGCGGGAGCGCGGTGGGAGGCCTAACCGCAAGCTCGACCTTGCGGGAGCGCGGTGGGAGGCCTAACCGCAAGCTCGACCTTGCGGGAGCGCGGTGGGAGGCCTAACCGCAAGCTCGACCTCGCGGGAGCGCGGTGGGAGGCCTAACCGCAAGCTCGACCTTGCGGGAGCGCGGTGGGAGGCCTAACCGCAAGCTCGACCTTGCGGGAGCGCGGTGGGAGGAGTGCACGGGAAGGGAGGCGGCACGCTCTACCGAACCAAGCAGTGACAGCTGGATGGCCGGGAGCTCCGCTCTGCCTGGTCTAACCGCAAGCTCAACCCGGGGGGAGCGCGGGACCGCCTTCCGTCAGAAAAGCCTCATCGCGCCTCTATCCGAGGGCGCGGGAACTGGCCACAACTGACCGCACTATACGTACCAGACCGAGCCGACCTGCTCGCACCCTTGCCCAGGAGCCAGGAACCACAAATCCAGGCAAGGCAGGTCCCAGCCTGACCAGGCTGACCCGACCAGCCGGACACGCGGTGAGCAGGGTTCACGTAGTGCAAAAGGCTGAAAGCAAAACAAAACCGTGGTCTGACCTGCGGAAAGAAACAGAAGCGGAGAAGACAGCAAACGCCTCTCCCACATGCACGGGACAGGGGAGGGGCCGGGCTAGAAACCCCCCTCGCCCCCACCCACCAACAGAGAAAGCAAATGCAGGCCCAGCACAGCGTCCACCATCTAGCAGACCGCGTGTTGGGCCTAACAACCACAGCGTGCCAAGACCGAACTCCGCAGCGCCACCTATCAAGACAGGAAACGCCGCGGAAACACGCTAAACCGACCGACACGTCAGCTCAAGAGAAGGAATGATTCTTTTAAGCAGAAACACTCACTCCTCATGAGCTAGAAACCTCCCTTCTCCCAATGTCGCTGCCCCCAGGGTGGCGACGTCAGAGTGCGCACCCACGCCAGCGTGAAGGAGGGACGCCCTTAATGCTCACCCCCAGGCGCCCGGCCAGACGCCCGGGAATAGCGCACAAAGAGGTAACAACAGGGAACGCGAAGACAACCCTGATAAAACAAGAGGGCGATAGCCCCAAAATCTGCCTAGGCGCAGACGACGCGGCAAACGCCGTCCTTCACCCCAAGGCAGACTGAGAAGCAGCAAGCAAAGACGCGAATGCCAAGTCTAACCAAACAACGGGTTAGACAAGGCAGCCGCCACCACCACCAGCCGAACGAGCAAACGCAGAAACAGCCGCAGAGTACACGTTCGAAACAGACCAAGTGGGAAAAAACAGAACAGTAACAGTAGCTTGCGAGAACAAAAAAATTCGCAGCGCCGACTGACGTCACAGGAACAACCGCGGGCACACGCGAAACGACCACGCGCGTGCCATCAAAGCAAGACAAGCAAACAAGCGAAACACCAGCCTGTCGTCGCTCCAAGACGAGCAACTACTCGCCAACACACCCGAGAACTAGCGCTTGCACTAACGTCCAAGCGCTCAAGTCCCAAACACACACACAAGCGTTCAAACTAACGCAACAGCGGCACGCCTCTATCCGCCATCTTACCGAGGCGGGAAAGACGAAAGAGGCGCGTGGAAGCGAGACGCCATTACTGCGCACGGGACGCAAAAACCTCCCGTACGTCGAGTAAGGCGAACAACACAGTGACAAGCGAAGACAAGCAAACAAGCAAACAGCAAGTCGTCGCTATAACTGAAAGAAAACGAGTAGCGACGCACCAAGCAACTACAAAGCCTCCAGCGCGTGCACTCAAAACAAAACAAAGCGACCAAGCCAAACGAAAACGTCAAAACAGACGCAAGCAAAGCGGCAAGCCGCAAACTTCCCTTAAACTCCAGCGAAGGGAAACTGCAAACTCCACACCACACAAAGTAGCTCGAGTAATCCACGCACGAAGTATCCACGTGCGAGCGAAACGCGACAGCAGTTTCGAAAAAGTTCAAAGAGGGCTTGGTGCTGTCTGCTGGCGCTTATATAGGCATGGCTATCGTGGTCTTGGGAGTTACCTCCCCTTGACTGGCGCCCCTGCCTATGTCTAAGCGACCGGATTGGCCGGGGCAGACAGTCACGTGGGTATGAATTATGCAAATTCTTTTTTCGAGGTCAAAAGGTCATATATCACTGGTTTGTCTACTGGTACAGTATGTGTGGAAAACTTATATTTTACTGTATGTGCAGGACCAGTGTTTGTATCGTACCAATGTGTGACTGCTACTTCCTAATTGAGTCACTTGTATACAGCCAAAATGTCATCCAAAGGAGTCATTATAACAATTTTGAGATTTCACTTGATTCTAAAAGCTGAGCCATTCCTTTATATACTCCAGGAGTTCCAGATTTGAAATTTACATCTGAATGATTATTTTTGTCGTCTTTAGACGGCACTGTAATTTCAGTGTAGAAAAAACTTAATCTGATTGTGCAACATCCCAACTCATCCTCACATTGCCTCTGTCACACTTACCAATAGATTGGTCAAGTAATTGGTATGGTTTACTCACTGCAGGTTCTTATCCAAGCCCGCAACTCATTTTCATTCGCCGTTGGGAAATGTATAAGTAGAAATTAGCTCTGAGCCAAATTTCTTTGCTGTAGCTTGAGTAGAAGTAGGAGATTTCTTTGCAGACTGTATATAATACTTGTAGCTCAAACTTGAAAAAATTTTCTTGAAAGAGCTCTTTTTTAAACAAAAATATTCAAATTGTCATGACTCGGCAACCATTGCACATATCAATAAACTTATCATTTTGAAGGACATTTAGTGAACTTTACAGTGACATACACATCTAAAATCACTAAGGGCATCTGAACAAATCCTTTTTGGAAGGAGCAGTTGCATATGGAAAAATTGTTATTTTGAAGTTGTGCCTATTTCAAAAGGGAAAAGTTTGCATTCCTTTTTGAACAATGTGTGATATACTTGTTGCTTTGATCATTACTCATATCTTTCCACCTCCTCCGGAATACAGACAACAACAACAAGCATCTCACACAGTCTGATTTCTCTCCAGGTGTCGGCGAGGACAAGACCACAGCAATCAGGAAAACCTTTGTGGAGACGGAAGCATTTAGGGAAGTGAGGAGAGCCTTGCAGGCCAGGGATTTCTTGACCATTGTGGGGGCACCGGGAGAGGGGAAAACAACCATTGCGCTGAAGCTGGCGCTTGATCACGCTGACCACAATGTCTATCATTTCAAGAGTCTGTCGGAATTGGACCTGTCCGACATCAAAGAGAGGGAAAAGCCCACTTTTGTCATCCTGGACAACCTGTTTGGTAAGGTCACGCTTTCAAGGTCGGAGCTGGCTAAGTGGCAGATTGCTCTGGGTGAATTTGAAGAACTCTTGCTCAGAAAGGACAGTTCCTCAGAACCTGCCACTCCCGTGGATGAACTTGCCCGGGATGGCAAGAGCGTGACCCACCAAGCTTTCCAGGCTTTGGGAGAGAGGAGCAGAGAGAACTTGGACATGGATGTTTCTCAAATGATGAAGCAAGTCTCAGTGTCACTCAGAGATGTCTCATCCACCAGCGATGCAGGTTTGTCCGCTGTTGCCATGTCCCCACCATCAACAGAGAACAGTGCATCCAAAGAAATGGAGACAGAGATCAAAGGATCCACCACCCTGATGCTGTCAGATCCTAGTCCACTTGTCAAGCAAGAAATCAAGTCTGCAATTCAGTAAGATCTCATGAATATGATGCATTGCTGATATATCTTCAGTTATGATGCGTTGCTGATATATCTTCAGTTATGATGCATTGCTGATATATCTTCAGTTATGATGCATTGCTGATATATCTTCAGTTATGATGCATTGCTGATATATCTTCAGTTATGATGCATTGCTGATATATCTTCAGTTATGATGCATTGCTGATATATCTTCAGTTATGATGCATTGCTGATATATCTTCAGTTATGATGCATTGCTGATATATCTTCAGTTATGATGTATTGCTGATGGCATAGTAATTCAAAGATGATTGACTTATTGGTGTATGGATGGCTGAACTATTGATTGATTGATTGATTAATTGATTAATTCACTGATTCACTGATCAATTGATCAGTTGATTGAGGGATAACTGGATGGCTAATCAATGCATGATTATTAAAATGTAATGAATGAATACTGATGACTGAAATATGAATAATAAGTGAAGCATGAATGAATATTGAAATATAAATGTAGTGTCCGACATGAATGGGGTGGCATGGCAGGAGTTATGATGATCTGATCCTCACAAAAGTCAGTCAACTTACAGATAACGTGATGGCTTCATAACATTGTGTTTGTATTCTTTATCTTAGTAAAGCTTTTTTCTGACATGACAGACTCTCATAAATGTATCAGACTGTACATTTGATATGTTTGAGACGTTTTTGAATCTGTCAGAATTTTCTTTGTTCACCACTTGCTGTATATTTACTAAAAGCTATTCATTTAGTAGCTGCATGAAAGCTTTGTTGGCTGATAGATGAAACACAGTGATTACATTTACCTTAGGCTGTGCATTTAGTAAGTGTTTGGAATTGACAAGTATTGGCTGACAGATGAAATACAGACACTGTTAAACGTATCACAGGCTCTGCAATTTGTAATGTTAAGAAGCTGCATGCTGGCTATTGGCTGACAGATGAAATAGAGGAACTTTTAGAGTTATGAACTCATTGTCCTTGAATGTTGTTGCAGGGTGGAAGGCTTTGACGAGGTTGAAGAGGGCCGTTTCCTGGGCAAGGCATCATCAGTCTCCCAACCCAATTTGAAAGTTCTCTTCTTGACGCGAAACTACGTCTACTACGTAAGCTTGCCGCTTATGCTCAATGATGAGTTTACTGCAGTTTTTTTTCCCTTAATGAAAAAAAAGTAATTATCTTCTCACTCCCTACTTCCATCCTTTTCTGTCTCCTTCCTTTCCCAGAGAGGAAAACAAAAAAGTATACATACATGTGTACATTGACATAAATACACAAAACACACATTAGCCTGCTTTTGGTAATGTTTGATTAAACTGTATTGGTAAGGTGTGTAATTGATTAGGTAGTATGGTTTTAGTCTTTTCCATGTTTCACATTATGCATAGGTGTGTGTCCCTGATGCACAGACTTGGAAAATTACGCACTATGCTCAGCAGGTGTGTGTCCCGCGTACACACTACATTTCCGCAAGTTGATGTTTAGATTGCAATGCTATGACTTGCTTTGTTGATTGTGACCTTGTGGGAGACTTTTGGGAACTTTTGTATTTTAATGCAGAGATTCCCAAAACCCTCTCTGATATGAGTTATGTGAAACTGCTTTTCTTCAGCTTTTTAGAGGTTACATTTTCTCTTTTTTAAAAAACTGCTTGCATTATATTTCATAAGCTAAAATACTGCAGGCATCCAGGCAGAACATTATTTTGTTGATTAAATTTTTTTTCCAGACACCACGTGACACACTGATAGGAAAATCTCCAGAAAAGAAATTATAAATGGCCTGTCAATTCAAATATCACAAATGTTCTCTTTGCACTATAGCAGCCTTTCAACTGGATGTCAAAGCTCACAACCCTAGTAACAAGCTCCTTGAATGTTTTTCCATTTCACCTTGCATTATGACTTTACTAGGACAACATCAATGCAGCTATAGACAGCACTTCTAGTTGTCCTGACAACTTATCGTATGGACACCATCATTTCTTGACTGAGTTGGAACTTTTCTCACCAGACGAACTACGAAAAATCATAGTCAAAATGAAACCAACCACATGCGAACTCGACCCAATCCCCACCAAATTGCTTCTCACTTGCCTTGATGTCCTTCTACCTGTAATAACGGACATCGTCAACCATTCCTTGAGACACGGACAGTTTCCCACGAGCCTCAAAAAGGCAGTGGTGAGACCCCTCCTCAAGAAAGCAGGCGCTGATCCTAATAACCTCGCCAACTATCGACCGGTTTCCAACCTGAGCTTTCTCTCCAAAGTTGTTGAGAAAGCAGTGTCTATTCGCCTCATAGAGTTTTTAAGCTCGCACAATCTGCTTCCCAGGTTTCAGTCAGCATATAGGGCACACCACAGCACTAAAACTGCACTCTTGCGAGTCCTGAATGACTTACTCCATGCAGTCGATCGCGATGAGGTTGTCCTTGTAGTGCTACTCGACCTTTCAGCGGCTTTCGACACCATTGACCACGACACACTCATAGCCAGATTGAGGAGCTTTGGCATATCATCCACTGCCCTAAACTGGTTCGCGAGCTACTTGACAGGGAGATCACAAAAGGTGAAGATAGGGGAGTCATCATCAAAAGACCTTTCTCTCACTTGTGGAGTACCCCAGGGATCAATCTTGGGACCTCTCCTGTATTCAATTTACACGCAACCCCTGAGCGAGCGCATCGACCAACACGGCATCCCTCACCATCTATTCGCCGACGACACTATGATCTACATGGCTTCCA
>JAWQFJ010002275.1:203099-209479 GCA_034096865.1 Theodoxus fluviatilis
TCCCTCTCCTTTTCATTCTCCTCATCCTCATCCACCCCCTGTGGGTTCGGGGTAAGAATTGACCCACCACATCTCCGTACGCCATTTGTAAGAAGCACATAACTAGGGACACTGTGACTTGATTTGCGTTTACTCTAAACTGTTTTAGTGATTTTCTGCTTAATGGTCTTACATAGCCTGCAAAGACTGATAGGCCATAAAACACCATCCATCCATCCACCCTCCTCCTCCTCCTCCTCCTCCTCCTCCTCCTCCTCCTCCTCCTCCTCCTCCTCCTCCTCCTCCTCCTCCTCCTGTTTCTCCTCCTCCTCCTCCTCCTCCTCCTGCTCCTGCTCCTCCTCCTTCTCCTGCTCCTCCCCTTCCTCCTCCCCTTCCTCCTCCTCCTCCTCCTCCTCCTCCTCCTCCTCCTCCTCCTCCTCCTCCTCCTCCTCCTCCTCCTCCTGTTTCCCCCCTATCCTCCTCCTCCTGCTCCTCCTCCTCCTCCTGCTCCTCCTCCTCTTCCTCCTCATGTTTCTCCTCCTCCTCCTCCTGCTCCTCCTCCTTCTCCTGCTCCTCCTCCTCCTCCTCCTGCTTCTCCTCCTCCTCCTCCTCCTGCTTCTCCTTCTCCTGCTCCTCCTCCTCCTGCACCTCCTCCTCCTCCTCCTCCTCCTCCTCCTCCTCCTCCTCCTCCTTCTCCTCCTCCTGCTGTTTCTCCTTCTTTTCCACCTCCTCTTTCTCCTCCTCCTCCTCCTCCTCCTCCTCCTCCTCCTCCTCCTCCTCCTCCTCCTCCTCCTCCTCCTTCTCCTCCTCCTGCTGTTTCTCCTTCTTTTCCACCTCCTCCTTCTCCTCCTCCTGCTGTTTCTCCTTCTTTTCCACCTCCTCTTTCTCCTCCTTGTTCTCCTTATCCTCCTCCTCCTCTTTGTCCCTCACCTTGTCATTGTCTTCCTCTTCCTTCTGTTCCTCCTCTTCCTCTTTTTCTCCCTCCTTCTTGCCCTTCTCCTCCTTGACTTTCTGCTTGTCCTCCTCTTCCACCTCCTAGTCCTTGTCTTGCTCACCCTCCTCCTCATTGTCCTCCTAGTTCTCGTTGTCCTCTGCATTGTAGTCCTTTACCTTGCTTTATACTGCAGCATGGTGGCATTACATCACATTGTCACACCACATTATACATGTATCACGCTACATCCCATTTCATGTCATCTTTCATCTTACTGTATTGTTATTGTCGTAATCATTCATGTTGTCGTTCTCTAATTAATTTTCACACTGTGGAGATGAAATCTAACCAGTCTGCGCTTGACAGTTGGCAGAATGGCTGTGGCATCGATGCCAGTGGACAGTGGTCAGCGATGTGGAGGCTGCGGCAGCTGCAGAGGCTCTGGTCAGAGCCTGCAGACGTGGATGGCTGGACTTGGTCAAGTCCCTTGTCTTGGTGAGATGGACAGTATTGCTTTGAAACACAGAATTTCATGGAGAAGCCAGCTTAGTAGTCATCACTTCCAGCTGCTACTTGGGTGTAGCTCATACTGCTCTCTGTACACTGGTCACGATGTCAGGCCCGTTGGGAGCAGATGACAGTGTTTGATTTTGACAGTGTTTGATTTTGAAAGTGTTTGATTATGAAAGTGCTTGATTTTGACAGTGCTTGATTTTGACAGTGTTTGATTTTGACAGTGTTTGATTTTGACAATGTTTGATTATGACAGTGTTTGATTATAACTGTTTGGGAATAATCTAAGAAAGACAACCCCTTCATGACTGTTCCGCATTGTCCCTCCTAATTACGTAATTGACTCTGCATATTGCAAGATGGACATGACGTGTATTTATCAGAAGAATAAATGTTGAAATGGGAACCTACAGTGGTATGTCCTAATGTGTGAAAGTCGTCAGTTCGTCCACTTGTCTATCCTGATCATGGTGTCGGATGTGGGATCTCGTTTTGGTCAACAGTGATCAAAATTTGACTCATTGACGGGAACTTCAAAAGAACTATCAAGATGCAGAACCTTCAACCGCCGCCACACTTCTCGTTCAAGCCTGAAGAATTGTCTCATTGGATCAAGCAGTTTCGTCGCTACCGAAATGCAAGTAAGCTGTCAAAGGAAGAGCCAGAAGCCCAAAGAGACACGTTGCTTTATGTGATGGGAGAGGAATCTGAGAAGATATTTGAAATACTGAAGTTCGGCAAGAAGACCGTTGGAGAGGGAGAAGACGCCAGTGAAGTTGATGAAGATGACAAAGACTTCGAAACAGTCGTGAGTAAATTTGACTCCTACTTCTTGGTGAAAAGGAACATAATTTATGAGAGAACAAAGTTTCAAGAAAGAAGACAGAAAGAGTCAGAAACAATAGAAGAATTCTATCGTTCTCTTCATGCCCTCGTTGCTCACTGTGAATACAAAGACACTGAAGATCAAGTTCGGGACAGACTTGTTGTTGGATTGAATGACTACAAACTGAAAGAGAAGCTGCAGTTGATTCATGATCTCAATCTAGAGAAAGCTCTTGAAATTGCGAGACAGCATGAGCAAATCAAACTACAAATGAAGCAGCAAGAAGGAGGCGCAGCCGCCGCTTCAGTTGATGAGACCAGAGGTAGAGGCAGACAGAGAGATGAAGGTGGACAGAGAAACCGAGAGGCCTATCCTCGTAGGGGTAGGGGCCGAGGGACATACCACCAACAGAACCAAGACACAAGTAAATGTGGACGGTGTGGATATGAACATGGACAAGAGAGACAGTGTCCAGCAAAAGAGAGATCATGTAGAAAATGCAACAAAAGGGGACACTTTGAGCACATGTGCCACAGTGTACACAGTGCCACACTAGACAGCGTCATCACAGACAACACGCAGCCATGGACCATTACCCTGAAGATAAAAGGGAATGATGTCAAGTTTAAAATCGACACGGGCGCTGACATCACGATCATCAATGACAAGACATTCGACAATTTCAGCATCAAGCCGAGGCTGAAGCAAACAAGAATAAATTTGACATCACCGAGAGGAAAGCTGATCACACGTGGAGAATTCTTTGCAAAGAGCACTGTAAAGAACAAGACTTTCAAGTACAGAGTCATTGTGGTCAGAAATCGTTCCGGTAGCAACCTGTTGAGCAGAAATGTCGCAGAGAAGATGGGCCTTGTGAAACGTGTAGAAGAAGTACACAAGAATGTTTTTGGTGCAACTGGACTTTTGAAAACGGATCCGGTGGACATCAAAATGAAAGCAGGAATCAATCCCTACTGCGTCACGACAGCACGGCGAGTTCCCTTTCCTTTGCAGAAAAAGGTTAAAGGTGAACTGCAACGCATGGAAAAAGCAGGCATTATCCAAGAAGTGAAGGAGGCCACTGACTGGTGTGCTCCTATGGTACCTGTTGTCAAACCCAATGGCAGTGTGAGGATTTGTGTTGATTTCAAGAGACTGAATGAAGGAGTCAAAAGACCACACTGCATGCTACCAAACTTGGATGACATTGCTCCGAAACTGGCTGGCTCAAAGTTCTTCACAACACTTGATACGTCGTCAGGTTTCTTTCAGATTCCACTGTCTGAAGGAAGCTCGCTGTTGACTACATTCATAACTCCATTTGGCCGATTTTGTTTCAAGCGTGTTCCGATGGGAATTTCACTAGGGCCTGAGAGTTTCCAGACTAAGATGAAAGAGACCTTGGAAGGCTTGGAAGGCTGTGATGCAATCATGGATGATACTATCGTCTATGGAAGAACGGAAGAAGAACATGATGAACGATTGGATGCTGTTCTGAAAAGAATAGAACAGAGTGGGCTCAGACTCAACAAAGAAAAGTGTCACATCAAGAAGACTGAGGTGAAATACTTTGGTCATATCATCAGTGCTGATGGAGTCCGGCCAGATCCAGAAAAAGTGAGAGCGATCACAGAAATGCCAACGCCTATCTCGCTCACCGAACTGAGAACGATCTGCGGCATGTTCAACTACCTGGGTAGGTTTGTACCTGGGATGGCTACCACTATGAAACCCATCACTGATCTCATGAAGAAGAACACTGCGTGGAGTTGGGGTCCAGCTCAGCAGAAGGCATTTGCGGCAGTAAAGAAACAACTGTCGTCATCACAAGCCCTGGGATTCTACAACTCAGAGAGAAAGACTGTGGTGAGCGCTGATAGCAGTAGCTATGGCTTGGGTGCAGCACTGTTACAGTGGCATGGAGACAAGCTTGTTCCCATAGCATACGCATCCAGAACTCTGACTGATGCAGAAAAAGGTAAAGGTGTGTTTTTTTTATAGCGACTTACACCCTTTGTCTGGGTCTCAAACCGCTTACACTTTACCCCCTGATCACTGGGCATCTTCATCAATCCTCACTGGTACCTCACAACAAACATAGTGACAGACATTTAAGACGCACACAGTCAGGTACCAGCACCAACTCCGCTCCCTGGGGAGTATTCCAACCCGATGCTGGCGCTTGGCCACATACAAGGGGTAATCGCACAACGTATCGCAGAACAGCGATACGCTCAGATAGAGAAAGAATGCCTAGCGTCAACATGGGCGTGTGAGAAGTTCGCCAAATACCTGATTGGGCTGGACAGTTTTGTGCTCGAAACCGACCATAAGCCCTTGGTCCCGCTGATGAAGAACAAAGACATTGACAAAGCCCCAGTGAGGTGCCAGAGACTACTGATCCGACTGATGCGGTTCAAGGCACAAGTTGTTCATGTGCCGGGCAAGCAGATCATCATCGCCGACGCTCTGTCCAGGAGCCCAGAGCCGCACACAGCAGAGGATGAAGAAACCGCTGAAACAATAGCCGCTTATGTTGATTCAGTGGAGTCGGGTTGGCCTGTTACCCCACAGCGCCTGGAAAAGCTTCGTGCAGCAACAGTCCATGACCCGGAACTGCAACAAGTCATGGAGTACGTGCTGAGAGGTTGGCCAGTGAAACCGTCAGCCAATCTTCAAGCGTTTCACCAAGCACAGGGAGAACTGTCGCTTATCCGAGGACTATTGGTCTACAATGGCAGAATTGTAGTTCCAAGAAGTCAGCGTGAAGAGGTGCTGAACAAACTGCATGGGACTCATCAAGGTCTTCACAAATGCCGCCAGAATGCTCAGTCATCAGTCTGGTGGCCAGGACTAAGTAGAGACCTAAAGAACCTCATTGACACGTGCAAAGAATGCCGACAAAAGTGACCGTCACAGAAAAATGAGCCGCTATGACCAACTCCATTACCAGAACGACCATGGCAACGATTGGGAGCAGATTTGTGCACTCACCAGGGCAGAGAGTACCTGGTAGTCATGGACTACTTCTCAAGATGGCTGGAGGTACTGTCTCTCCATTCTACAACATCAGCAGTCATTATCAAGAAAACGACTCAGCTGTTCGCTACTCATGGGATTCCAGACACTCTAGTGAGTGATAACGGACTACAATTCCAGTGTGCAGCATTCCGGCAGTTTGCACAGGAATTTGACTTCAACCACATGACCAGCAGCCCAGGTTTCCCACAAGCAAATGGAGCGGCTGAAAGTGCAGTGAAAGTAGCAAAGACGCTACTGCAACAGCGGTCGTTGGAGATCGCTTTGATGAACTACAGGTCTACCCCTCACTCCAGCACGGGGGTTAGTCCTGCAGTTGCCCTGATGGGGAGACCACTCAAAACCTTGATCCCCAAACTCCCAGAAAACCTGATTCCCTTCCCTGTCAAAGACGCAGACATACGTCGAGCAGACCGGAAAGCTAAGGAGGGCTACAAGTTCAGCTACGACAGACGGCACTGTGCCAAGCCTCTGTCTCAACTGAAACCGGGAGACGACGTTCTGATCAAGACGGATACCGAGAACAGCTGGAAGAATCGCGGCACTATTGTCGCTGCAGATCAAGAAAACCATACCTATTTGGTCAACTCACCAGGGGGAGTCTTGCGCCGTAATAGAAAACACCTACAACAACTCCCACCTCCGCAGGAGATTGTCATGCCAGATCTACCGCCAGCAGAAGAGTCATCAGAACCCGCTGACACCGGCGATCCGAAGGAAGTCACTACGCCCGACAAGCGAGTTACAAGATCGTCTGCTGGGTGCACAGCTTCCAAACCAGCTCGATTCAGGGAGGAAGAAGTGTGTGCGCAGTTATTGCACAACAAATGTGTTAAAAGCAGAGCAAAGTGAAGGCGTTGAGGTTTCTCCGCCTTATGTGTGTGTGAATGTGGGTGCTGTGGTGAATACAGCATTGTGTGCACATTAGTCATACTGGAGTATTATTCCACGAGTGTGCCGGATTGGATTACAATTCCATGGATTACTTTATATGTGTTGGATTTCATCGCCGTCAAGTTGGGTTACTAATTCACTGGTAGTGATAATTATTTGACTTGGGAGCGAGAGGTTTGTAGATAGAAATTAAAG
>JAWQFJ010002276.1:0-20000 GCA_034096865.1 Theodoxus fluviatilis
TGCAAGATGAAAGGGAAGCCTGACTCTTGTGTGGAGACCAGTATGGAGAGGCTGAGTGAGGGAGAGAAGAAAGATGGAAAGGAAAGAGTGAGTTTGCAAGCCAGGGTTAATTCCAGTGTGACCACAGGTGGCAGTGGGTCAGGGTGTGTTACAGAGTGTCAGAGAAAGGCAACACCGAGCATGCGAACAGGGTACGAATGGAAGTCGAGAAAAAAGAAAGAAAGAAAGAAAGATTGCCTGTCCCGATTGTGAGAGAGTGACAGAGGCACTAGTAGGAGGGGTAGCTCACAGCATGTTTGGATGGGAACCCAATCTGACGCTGATCAGATCGTGTATATATCAACCTGTTTGGTTTCAAATTAAGAATGCACTTAAGAAGACAAGGTCAAGTTACTGAATATTGTTGACTTGGACAGTTGCATGGTGTCCATGAAGAGATGTGCATGTGTTTGAAGTTATGTTCATGAATTGTTGTTTGCATGTTTCTATCTTGACACTAATCAAATCGAGTAAGTGGCCAGCCGGGTTAGAAGTCCAGCCATTAAGCAAACGAACCACAATAATACATGTTGGTGAAAATTTAGGGGGAAAAACGCCGAGGACGGAAGAGTGACAAGTTTTGCAAAAATTTTAAGTAACTATTGAAGTTGACTGTAAGATTTTTGTTTTTCAAGGAGGGAGGTGTGATGGTTGCCCATCTGTGGCTCTCTTGTGTGTGTTAATTAGAGAGATTAGAGAGAGGACCGAGGGGGTCGCATGGTGTGTGGGCGAACCAATTAGTTCCCACAGGGAGGACATCCGCTCTCCCAGGGAAGTCTCCTTCATCACCTAGGTTGGTGATAAGATAAACACCCTGTCCCTCGCGCCGCCCTGGTGCTCCCTGGTGCTTGACCGAGGGGTGCTCTTTCCCAGCCAACGTTCCAAGCTAGGGGGTCACCAGAAGGGGTGGTGGGGGTGAGGGGCAGCGACCAGAGAAGCGTGCTCAGAGAGTGAAGCATTAAAAATCCTCACTTCGGCGTTAACATCCAAGCCACACGCAGGTTTTTCGAAGTCCCTGCTGAGACAAGAGCTGCCGACCTGTCTCAGAGGTGCCTGCCTGAAGATGATGTGAACTCCTCCAAAGAAAACCGACTCCCTCCACCTCTACGAGTTTAGCGAATACAGACTGTTTAGGAAAAGAACTGATTCTTATTTCGTCGTTGGATCTCGGTGAGCATTGACATTTTATTCAACATTGAACAATTGACTAAGAACTGAGAACATTCATTCCAATTTTTTCTTTTTATTCGGCTGGCCTAGAAATTCATAAATATTCACAATTGAAATCAAATAATAACATTCTTCTTATGCATGCCTTGCATGATTGAAATACTTATTCATTAAATCTATTATTATCTAAATCTCGCTTGCTTTCTCCTTGGTTGTGAGAGAAGAGTGAATGAAGCATGTCAGATATTTTGTGTCTACAAGTCAAGCCTCAAGTGTAAAGTAATTACACCAACGACTTTTGCAGCAGTGAAACCGAAAGAAAGTCAACTTATGGAGTACTCATGAATTCCAGTGTTCAAAAACAGTCAATTCACTTCCAACGTCGAAGTTTCTTTCTAACCACAATATTGCACAGAAGAGTGCATCTAACCAGTTGAACCACTCATTCAAATAACTCACTCCCTCACACGATACAAATTCTCGAGGTGAAAGATAAAGGCCATTGATGAACAAATCACACACTTACTTCAGAGAACGAAATCTCTGGAACGTTTCACCAAGAACTCAAACGACGAAACTTGCGGCAGTCTTGGTGTCAGCTTTCCAACCAAACTCTGAGGGCAAATTTTCTGCAATCTTCTGGGCTTTTTCTCAACAGAGAAAAACGTTCTTAAATCACCAACTCTTCGAAACTCGAAGCCAATTATTTTACGTGCCGGCAAAGTTCTTTAACACGGAGACAACGCACGTCTTTCCATGATGATAACCCGGCATGATCTGATTTTTAGACTCTTGCGCAGTCTCTCTATAACTCAAGCTGCCCAATCACTTACAAATAACGCGCATAGTACAATTAGCGCGCTTGTTTCCTGTGTACAAAAAGCGCGCACGTCTCATATACAAAAAGCGCGCTGGCCACGTATAAAAATAGCGCGCTCGCAAAGAGAGAGAGAAAAAAAATTGTAAGCTCAATTCATAGGGAGCGTGAACACTTCATCAGATTCTTGACTCGACAACCAGCTTTCCGGCGTGAACAACCAGCTTTCCGGCGTGAACACTTCATCAGATTCTTGACTCGACAACCAGCTTTCCGGCGTGAACAACCAGCTTTCCGGCGTGAACACTTCATCAGATTCTTGACTCGACAACCAGCTTTCCGAAGAATAAAAAAAATCTTCATTCAGTTGCTGTTTCAACCTGAAACAAAACACAATGGACGCTTCCCTTACAAACCACGGACGGCCTTGCCTTCTGTACGAAGGTTTTCTGTTCAGACTGGACCATGTGACGAAGTCAACAAAGCAGTGGAGATGTACGAAACGAGCATGCCAAGCACGGTGCAAGACACAACTAGATGACAGTTTCATGTCCTTCACAAATCAGCATAATCATGAAGAAAACTCTTTGAGATCGATAGAGGTGCAAAAGCTCAGACAAGGATGCAAAAGGAGAGCCGCTGACGATTTGCTTGAGAGACCTTCAAAAATCATCGAGCTAGAGTTGCAGAATGGAACGGCGGAGGAAGGGGACTTGCTTCCCAATGACATGATTGGCATCCGTCGGGCTGTGTACCGGGAGCGGAGAAAGAAGACGTCAAAGCTACCCAAGAACAGGGAGGAGACACACCAATATTTGCGTGACTATGTTCTAGAGTCTTCGAGGGGCGAAGCCATGATGCAAGTGAATGACGAAGACTCTGGCATCATCGTCTTCACCACACGAACAAATCTGGAATTCTTGTGTAATGAAGACGTGACTCTTTTTGGTATTGGCACTTTCAATTACTGTCGAAATTTCTTTCTGCAGCTCTACACCTTACATGGTTTTAAGAACGGTCAGCACATCCCCTGTGTTTTCAGTTTGCTACCAAACAAGTCAAAAGACACTTATGTCACCATGTTCAGGCATCTGAAACGAGTCTGCACAACGTATGGTCTGGATCGGAACGTCGCCAGCATTCATCTGGATTTTGAAGATGCGATGCTCCAGGCTGTGAAAGAATCGTGGCCAAACGCGATCGTCAAATGCTGCAAGTTTCATCTTGGGCAGGCGTGGCTGCGTAAGATCCAAGCACTAGGACTTTCTGATGAATACAAGACGCACGAAACGGAGACAAGCGCTTGGCTCAAGTCATTTTTCGGACTCAGCTTCCTTCCTCCTGCAGATGTCTCAGATGCCTTCGCATTCGACATACTAGCAGATTTACCAGAAGGAAGGAAAGTGGAACAGTTCGCCGATTACGTGCTGCAGACCTACGTGGCACCAGAGGCCAAGTTCCCGCCGGATATGTGGGCAGACCCTGATTTGGAGTCACACCGGACAACAAATGCCTGTGAGGCCTTCCATATGCATCTAGGGGACACTTTCTTCTATCACCCACATCCACCCATCTATCGTTTCATAAAAATAAATAAAATAAAAATAAAATTATACAATTATTTTAAAAAATCCTGCTCGAAATCCTACTTCCACCTCCCCATGGTGAGCAGGGGGCATTGGCAGACGGAAGGGGTGCCCTCTTTCTATGTGCGCGCTATTTGTACACGAGGTAAGCGCGCTTTTTGTATACAGGACGAGCGCGCTATTTGTATACGAAAAATATGCGCGCTTTTTGTATAAGCGCGCTAATTGATGCCTCCCGGCCACTTACGTCACTGTGACCTGACCGCATTCCTTACATAACAGGGCAACTCACGCCCAAAACTAAATTTATCAAATGCCATAGCAGCTACTAAGGGCTAATTATTATTTGGTCCGTCACATCACGGATCTATATCTAAATGGATGCACATCTTGGGGTCACGGGCTCTTTCAGCCAATTACAAAGTTCTGCCAGAGGTCAAATCTCAACTGTATGTTAAGCTCACTTCCGACGAGTCTTTGCAGCAATGGATTCCACTGTAGATCAGATTGTCACGCAGCTTTTTGTGAGTAAAATTAAATTTATTTTAAAGGTTTCTATTGAGTTACAGCTTGGATTGGATGTCTTTGTGTCTCTATCAAGTTTTTCATTAAGTAGGAAGCCCTGCCACAACATTTTAACCGATTTGTTGCGGTTGTTTTATGGACGCTACACACGTGTAGTGCCTAGTGACGTAGTGGCACAGGTCTCGGGAGTGAACAAGAAAGGGGACTGTTAATTTTCAGGTTAAACACGTTTTTATTAATGTATTGATTGTACTAGTTTTCTTCTTTGTCATTTATGTCTCTCATGTGAGTTACATTTAAGGGGAGACACGGCTGCCTAGGAGTCGAATTTCGCTCGAGAGAGACACAGAAATGCCCATATCAGTCCTCGGACGAGCTCGTCGTGACGTCAGCCTAACAGCTGTCATAACGCAGCGATCTGATTGGCTCCCGAATACTCGCGGACTCGTTCTGAGCAAGCCGAAGTTGGCGGAGGCAATTCCGAAGGCACTCGTGCGAGATGCAAATTGAATGCGTCTCGTTCACGCCTGGTTGCGGCAGTTTCATAAATGACAGACCTCGTCATTTTGCAGAAGTTGTAGTGCAGCTTTCAATTGCACAATTATTGCCAACGCTTGGCCGTTTTCTTTTCGCAACTGAGTTCTCCGCCATCGAATATGGTACGTTGAACTTTGTTTACATCTGCGAAGGCACTCAATCGTGCGAGATGCAAATTGAATGCGCCTCGCTCACGCCTGGTTGCGGCAGTTTCATAAATGACAGACCTCGGCATTTCGCAGAAGTTGTACTGCAGCTTTCAATTGCACAATTATTGCCAACGCTTGGCCGTTTTCTTTTCACAACTGAGTTCTCCGCTATCGCATATCATAGGTTGAACAGGTCACCGGAAGTGCTCTTAACATACAACTGCCGATTGGCCTTGAGAGAAACTAAAATGACATTGACCTCAAGATGTGCATCCATTTAGACATTGATCCGTGGTCACACACAACCACACACAAAACACACTCGTCTTGCACAAGACTGACACAACCACACACAAAACATACTCGTCATGCACAAGACTCACAACCACACATAAAACACACTCACCATGCACAAGACTCACACAACCACACACAAAACACACTCACCATGCACAAGACTCACATAACCACACACAATACACACTTAGCATGCACACGACTCACACAACCACACACAAAACACATTCGTCATGCACAAGACTCACACAACGACACACAAAACACACTCGTCATGCACAAGACTCACACAACCACACACAAAACACACTCGTCATGCACAAGACTCACAACCACACATAAAACACACTCACCATGCACAAGACTCACACAACCACACACAAAACACACTCACCATGCACAAGACTCACATAACCACACACAATACACACTTAGCATGCACAAGACTCACACAACCACACACAAAACACACTCGTCATGCACAAGACTCACACAACCACACACAAAACACACTCGTCATGCACAAGACACACAAACACACAAAACACACTCGTCATGCACAAGAGACACTCAACCGCACACAAAACATACTCGTCATGCACAAGACTCACACAACCACACACAATACACACTTAGCATGCACAAGACTCACACAACCACACACAAAACACACTCGTCATGCACAAGACTCACAAACACACAAAACACACTCGTCATGCACAAGACTCACACAACCACACACAAAACACACTCGTCATGCACAAGACACACACAACCACACACAAAACACACTCGTCATGCAAAAGACTCACAAACACACAAAACACACTCGTCATGCACAAGACTCACACAACCACACACAAAACACACTCGTCATGCACAAGACTCACACAACCACACACAAAACACACCCGTCATGCACAAGTCTCACAGAATCACTCACAAAACACACTCGTCATGCACTAGACTCACAAACACACAAAACGCACTCGTCATGCACAAGACTCACAAACACACAAAACACACTTGTCATGCACAAGACTCACAAACACACAAAACGCACTCGTCATGCACAAGACTCACACAACCACACACAAAACGCACTCGTCATGCACAAGACTCACAAACACACAAAACACACTCGTCATGCACAAGACTCACACAACCACACACAAAACACACTCGTCATGCACAAGACTCACAGAATCACTCACAAAACACACTCGTCATGCACAAGACTCACAAACACACAAAACGCACTCGTCATGCACAAGACTCACAAACACACAAAACACACTCGTCATGCACAAGACTCACAAACACACAAAACGCACTCGTCATGCACAAGACTCACACAAACACCCACAATACACACTCGTCATGCACAAGACTCACAAACACACAAAACGCACTCGTCATGCACAAGACTCACAGAATCACTCACAAAACACACTCTTCATGCACAAGACTCACACAAACACACACAAAACACACTCGTCATGCACAAGACTCACAAACACACAAAACACACTTGTCATGCACAAGACACAACAACAAAAAACACAAAACACACTCGTCATGCACAAGACTCACACAACCATACACAAAACACACTCGTCATGCACAAGACACACAAACACACAAAACACACTCGTCATGCACAAGACACACACAAACACCCACAATACACACTCGTCATGCACAAGACACACAAACACACAAAACACACTCGTCATGCACAAGACACACAAACACACAAAACACACTTAGCATGCACAAGACTCACACAACCACACACAAAGCACACTCGTCATGCACAAGACTCACACAACCACACACAAAACACACTCGTCATGCACAAGACACACAAACGCACAAAACACACTCGTCATGCACAAGACTCACACAACCACACACAAAACACACTCGTCATGCACAAAACTCACAGAATCACTCACAAAACACACTCGTCATGCACAAGACACACACAACCACACACAAAACACACTCGTCATGCACAAGACACACACAACCACACACAAAACACATTCGTCATGCACAAAACTCACAGAATCACTCACAAAACACACTCGTCATGCACAAGACACACACAACCACACACAAAACACACTCGTCATGCACAAGACACACACAACCACACACAAAACACACTCGTCATGCACAAGACTCACAGAATCACTCACAAAACACACTCGTCATGCACAAGACTCACACAACCACACACAAAACACACTCGTCATGCACAAGACACACACAACCACACACAAAACACACTCGTCATGCACAAGACTCACACAACCACACACAATACACACTTAGCATGCACAAGACTCACACAACCACACACAAAACACACTCGTCATGCACAAGACTCACAAACACACAAAACACACTCGTCATGCACAAGACTCACACAAACACCCACAATACACACTCGTCATGCACAAGACACACAAACACACAAAACACACTCATCATGCACAAGACACACACAAAACACACACAAAACACACTCGTCATGCACAAGACACACGAACACACAAAACACATTCGTCATGCACAAGACACACACAACCATACACAAAACACACTCGTCATGCACAAGACACACACAACCACACACAAAGCACACTCGTCATGCACAAGACACACAAACACACAAAACACACTCGTCATGCACAAGACACACACAACCACACACAAAACACACTCGTCATGCACAAGACACACAAACACACAAAACACACTCATCATGCACAAGACACACACAAAACACACACAAAACACACTCGTCATGCACAAGACACACGAACACACAAAACACATTCGTCATGCACAAGACACACACAACCATACACAAAACACACTCGTCATGCACAAGACACACACAACCACACACAAAGCACACTCGTCATGCACAAGACTCACACAACCACACACAAAACACACTCGTCATGCACAAGACACACAAACACACAAAACACACTCGTCATGCACAAGACACACACAACCACACACAAAACACACTCGTCATGCACAAAACTCACAGAATCACTCACAAAACACACTCGTCATGCACAAGACACACACAACCACACACAAAACACACTCGTCATGCACAAGACTCACACAACCATACACAAAACACACTCGCCATGCACAAAACACACAAACACACAAAACACACTAGTCATGCACAAGACACACAAACACACAAAACACACTCGTCATGCATAAGACTCACACAACCACACACAAAACACACTCGTCATGCACAAGACGCACACAACCACACACAAAGCACACTCGTCATGCACAAGACGCACACAACCACACACAAAACACACTCGTCATGCACAAGACTCACACAACCACACACAAAACACACTCGCCATGCACAAAACACACAAACACACAAAGCACACCAGTCACACGCAAGGCACACACATATATAAAACACACCAGTCACACACAAGGGCCCGTATTCACAACGGCGATTTATCGGCGATTTATTTTAACCCCGATTTATCTCTAAACTCAGACGATTCCAACTGCCTGTTCCGCTCTCCCTTGGCTGGAAACCAGTATATATAGCAAAGCGCAACCTAGGATCCTCTGAGGAGCGTACCTTATCTAACCGATCAAGATAACACGGGGCTAGGGGATAAATCGAGTGTTAAAAAGATAAATCGCCGTTGTGAATACGGGCCCAGGCCCGCAAATACATAAAACGCACCAGTCACACACAAGACACATAAACACACGAAACACATCAGTCACACATAAGGTACACAAACATATAAAATGCACCAGTCACACACGAGGCACACAAACACATAAAACACACCAGTCACACACAAGGCACACAAACACATAAAACGCACCAGTCACACACGAGGCACACAAACACACAAAACATGCTAGTCACACACAAGGCACATAAAGCACATCAGTGACACACAAGGCACACAAACACATAAAACGTACCAGTCAAGCACAAGGCACACAAACACACAAAGTACATCCGTCACACACAAGGCACACAAACACATAACGCACATCAGTCACACACAATGCACACAAACACCTAAAACACACTAGTCACACATAATGCACACAAACACATAAAGCACACTAGTCACACACAAGGCACACAAACAAATAATAATAATAATAATAATAATAATAATAATAATAATAATAATAATAATAAAAATAATAATAATGTGTCGATTTATATAGCGCCTTACCATGAGTTAAGACATGCTCAAGGCGCATACATAAACAACCATTACAATATATAATAACAGTCAATTACATCAAAGGTAACTTAATAAACTTAATAACATAGGAGTCAGACATTCACTTCAGGCATTCGACAAACTGATGTACAGCATCACCGCTGAACCATGAAACTGGGGAGAGGGGGAGGAGAGACAGGAGGGTGGTAGGGGGCTTAGGCAAGCTAGTACAAAGAGAACAGTGAGGGGAGGAAGATGAAGAAACTAAGACAGGATTCGGGAACGATTTCAAGAAGAGGTGAGTTTTGAGAGCAGAGCGAAAGGTCGAGGGAGATGTAGAGTGACGAACAGAGGCGGGGAGGTCATTCCAGATAGAGGGAGCCTGATAAAAGAAAGAGCGTTCACCAAATTTTGTTTTAACTGGAGGGTCCTCCGGGAACCTGAGGATTCTTGTGTCTGCGGAAGAGCGTAGCTGTCTAGCGGGTGTGTAGGTGCGCATGGGTTTAGAGAGATATTGAGGAAGGGATTCAGCGAAGTAATGTTAGCAAAGACAGGCAATCTTGTATTGGACTCTAGCACTAATGGGCAACCAGTGGAGAGAGCGGAAGAGAGGAGTGAGATGATCTGACTTTTTTGACTTACAGATGAGTCGAGCTGCAGCATCTAAAACGCACCAGTCACACACGAGGCACACAAACACATAGTCACACACAAGGTACAACAAGAAGGGCAAAGCCCATACGACTCACATACTTGACCTTGACCTTTACATGACCTTGACATTTACATGACCTTGACCTTCAGGTGACCTTCAAAGTCAAGGTCAAACAACTAAACCTAGCAATGACATAATACATTAAAAACTGCTTCACACATTTTTCCTACCAAAATACATGTGACCTTGACCCAAGGTCAAGGTCATGCAAGGTCATGCAACACAAAGCTGTTAATTCAAGACATAGGAAGCACAATGGTGCTTATTGGCACTTTCTACCATGAGATATGGTCACTTTTAGTGGTTCACTACCCCATTTTGGTCACATTTCATAAGGGTCAAAGTGACCTTGACCTTTATGATATGTGACCAAATGCGTCTCATGATGAAAGTATAACATGTGCCCCACATAATTATTATGTTTGAAACAGTTATCTTCCATAGTTCAGGGTCAAGGTCACTTCAAAATATGTATACAATCCAACTTTAAAGAGCTCCTGTGACCTTGACCTTGAAGCAAGGTCAAGTCACTGAGTATGTTTTGTGAGGCCTTGTCATCCTACACCATCATGAAAAAGTGGGTGTTGATAGACTTCATTGTCTCTGAGAAAAATCCAATGTAAAGTTTTTTATGGATGACAGGACGCCCAGACGCCCGGACAAACGGTGACCTTGACCTTGATGATATGTGACCAAATGTGTCTCATGATGAAAGTATAACATGTGTACTACAATGTTATGAAGTTTGGAAGAGTTATCTTCCATAGTTCAGGGTCAAGGTCACTTCAAAATATGTATACAATCCAACTTTAAAGAGCTCCTGTGACCTTGACCTTAATAGTCTCCGAGAAAAATCCAACGTTAAAGTTTTTTCAAGGATTACAGGACGCCCAGACGCTCGGACGGACGCCCGGAGGCCCGGACGGACGACACGGGTGACCTAATATGAAAGTATAACATGTGTACTACAATGTTATGAAGTTTGGATAATTAATCTTACATAGTTCAGGGTCAAGGTCACTTTAAAAAATGTATACAATCCAAATTTAAAGAGCTCCTGTGATCTTGACCTTGAAGCAAGTTCAACCAAACTGGTATCAAAAGATAGGGATTACTTTGCCCTATAAACCATATATAGGTCAGGTATCCAATCTCAAAAACTTCAGTCAAAAATTGGGAAAATGTGAAAAATGGCTGTTTTTTAGACGGCCCCTGCGACCTTGACCTTGAAGCAAGGTCAAGTCACTATGTATGTTTTTGTACGCCTTGTCATCATACACCATCGTGCCAAATTGGGTGTTGATAGGCTTAATAGTGTCCGAGAAAAATCCAACGTTAAGTTTGTACGGACGCCCGGACGGACGAAACGGGTGAGTACATACTCACTTTTGCTTCGCATGTGAGTCAAAACATATCAAGCACATCAGTCACACACAAGGCACACAAATACATAAAACGCACCAGTCACACACGAGGCACACAAACACACAAAGCACATCAGTCACACACGTCACACAAGCGAAACACAAGTACAGACACTAAGAGTAGGCGCATCAACCATCAACCGACAGGTGGCGCTCACCTTGAACAGGAGCGAACCGTCGACTCCCATGGCAACGGTTGGCTTGGCAACGTCACTGCTCTGACCATCAGCAACGAAGATGACCTGGCTGCCGGTAGAATACCACGTGATGGTCATTTGACCTTCAGACTGCATACCACACAACAGCCTCGCCTCCCCGGACACGTTAGCTGTGACATTGGCTGGAGGAGTGACCATGTAGGGGATGTCTGCAAGCACACGGATGGATGGAGGGATGGAGGGATGGAGGGATGGAAGGATGGATGGATGGAGGGATGATGAAGGGAGGGATGGATGAACGGATGGATGGATGGATGGAGGGAGGGAGGGAGGGAGGGATGGAGGGATGATGGAGGGAGGGAGGGATGGACGGAGGGATGAATGCATGGATGAATGGAGGGATGATGGATGGATGGAGGGATGGATGGTAGGATGGAAGGTAGGATGGACGGATGGATGGACGGATGATGAATGAATGGATGGATGGAAGGATGCATGGATGGTAGGATGGATGGTAGGATGGATGGATGGATGGATGATGAATGGATGGATGGATGGATGGATGGATGGATGGATGGATGGATGGATGGATGAATGGAAGGATGGATGGATGGATGGATGGATGGATGGAGACTAATTACTTATCACTTTGAGGCTACCTAAGGCTATTGATTACGAAAAATCAGAATTTTACAATGAGAGAAAGTGAATCCACGCGTTCCCTATTTATTCGCCTCTCACGAACCACGTAGGGAGACGTAGAGGTTGTATTGTCACCCTCAATCCACAGGGGGTGTATTGTCACCCCAACCCACAGGGGGTGTATTGTCACCCCCAACCCACAGGGGGTGTATTGTCACCCCAACCCACAGGGGGTGTATTGTCACCCCAACCCACAGGGGGTGTATTGTCACCCCAACCCACAGGGGGTGTATTGTCACCCCCAACCCACAGGGGGTGTATTGTCACCCCGACCCACAGGGGGTGTATTGTCACCCCAACCCACAGGGGGTGTATTGTCACCCCCAACCCACAGGGGGTGTATTGTCACCCCGACCCACAGGGGGTGTATTGTCACCCCAACCCACAGGGTGTGTATTGTCACCCCCAACCCACAGGGGGTGTATTGTCACCCCAACCCACAGGGGTTGTATTGTCACCCCCAACCCACAGGGGGTGTATTGTCACCCCCAACCCACAGGGGGTGTATTCTCACCCCAACCTACAGGGGGTGTATTCTCACCCCCAACCCACAGGGGGTCTATTGTCACCCCAACCCACAGGGGGTGTATTCTCACCCCCAACCCACAGGGGGTGTATTGTCAGCCCAACCCACAGGGGGTGTATTGTCACCCCCAACCCACAGGGGGCACAGGGGGTGTATTGTCACCCCCAACCCACAGGGGGTGTACTCTCATCCCCAACCCACAGGGAATGTATTCTCAACCCCAACCCACAGGGGGTGTATTGTCACCCCAACCCACAGGGGATGAATTCCCAACCCCAACCCACAGGGGGTGTACTCTCACCCCCAACCCACAGGGGATGAATTCTCAACCCCAACCCACAGGGGGTGTATTGTCACCCCAACCCACACGGGGTGTATTGTCACCAACAACCCACAGGGGGTGTATTGTCACCCCCAACCCACAGGGGGTGTATTGTCACCCCTAACCCACAGAGGGTGTATTGTCACCCCCAACCCACAGGGGATGTACTGTCACCCCAACCCACAGGGGGTGTACTGTCACCCCCAACCCACAGAGGGTGTATTCTCATCCCCAACCCACAGGGGGTGTACTGTCACCCCAACCCATAGGGGGTGTATTGTCACCCCAATCCACAGAGGGTGTATTCTCACCCCCAACCCACAGAGGGTGTATTGTCACCCCCAACCCACAGGGGGTGTACTGTCACCCCAACCCACAGGGGGTGTATTGTCACCCCAACCCACAGGGGTTGTATTGTCACCCCCAACCCACAGAGGGTGTATTCTCACCCCCAACCCACATGGGGTGTACTCTCATCCCCAACCCACATGGGGTGTATTGTCACCCCAACCCACAGAGGGTGTATTCTCACCCCCAACCCACAGGGGGTGTATTGTCACCCCAACCCACAGGGGGTGTATTCTCACCCCCAACCCACATGGGGTGTACTCTCATCCCCAACCCACATGGGGTGTATTGTCACCCCAACCCACAGAGGGTGTATTCTCACCCCCAACCCACAGAGGGTGTATTCTCACCCCCAACCCACATGGGGTGTACTCTCATCCCCAACCCACATGGGGTGTATTGTCACCCCAACCCACAGAGGGTGTATTCTCACCCCCAACCCACAGAGGGTGTATTCTCACCCCCAACCCACATGGGGTGTATTGTCACCCCAACCCACAGAGGGTGTATTCTCACCCCCAACCCACAGGGGGTGTATTGTCACCCCAACCCACAGGGGGTGTACTGTCACCCCAACCCACAGGGGGTGTATTCTCACCCTAACCCACAGAGGGTGTATTCTCACCCCCAACCCACATGGGGTGTATTGACACCCCAACCCACAGAGGGTGTATTCTCACCCCCAACCCACAGGGGGTGTATTGTCACCCCAACCCACAGGGGGTGTACTGTCACCCCAACCCACAGGGGGTGTACTGTCACCCCAACCCACAGGGGGTGTATTGTCACCCCAACCCACAGGGGGTGTATTGTCACCCAAACCCACAGGGGGTGTATTGTCACCCCAACCCACAGGGCGTGTACTGTCACCCCAACCCACAGGGGGTGTATTGTCACCCCAACCCACAGGGGGTGTATTGTCACCCCAACCCACAGGGGGTGTATTGTCACCCCAACCCACAAGGGGTGTATTGTCACCCCAACCCACAGAGGTACAGGATTTCCGTCCCATCCAGTGTCTCATTCAAGCGTGAACGTTTCGTAAGAACGACAGAGAGAAAACACACACACACACACACACACACACACACACACACACACACGCGCGCGCGCGCGCGAGCGCCCGCGCACGTACGCACGTAAGCACACATGCAAGCACGCACGTACGCGCGCACGCATACACACACACGAGACACACGCATACACACGCACGAGACACACGCACACACACAAACACGTACACACAAACACACGAGCTAACATGAGCACACACACTCACACATACACAGACACACATACACACACACGCAGAGACACACAAGCACAAACGCAGAGACGAATAAATACACATATTTACAAGGACACACAAACATGCAGACAATCCTTGAACAATCCTTTCCCAACCATTGTTCCGCTCAGGCAATCCAAGACGAGAACATTGGAAGGCAGATGTTTAAAGTCCGGAAAGAAACTCTCGAGATTTGTCTGTGATGGAAGGAGGAAAGCAGGGATAGATGCATGCATGCATGGATGGATGATGGGACGGATTGATGGATGAATGAATGGAGGGAGGGACGAATGAATGGATGGATGCATGGATGGATGCATGGAAGCATGGATGCATGAATGGATGGATGGACGCATATGCATTGATTGGTGTACGGATAGATGGCTTGGTAAGTCATGAAAGGCCATTGTCGACGCAAATCGTGTGTGTCGATTGGAGAATGTGCACGTTAGGGCTTAGTCGCAGTCTTGTGCGCTGAAGGTGCGATGGATCCGTTGCTGGCATCGCTCTGCAGACGGTGCCAGTACAGTTCTACCTGAGTAGAGGAGGCGGGCTGAGGCCGTGGCGCTTCCCGCCTGGTTTTGAGCAGCACAGACGTAGTCGCCGAATTGGTCACGTGACAGGTTCCGAAAGATGAGGGTGGAGTTAGGCAAGAGCTGGATACTGCTATCTGGCAACAGCAACAAACAACAAAGGTAAACATATAAAGGTGTGGTGTTATGTAGCAACTTGTTGCCCATGTCTAGGTCTCAAACCACTGTACGCTGTAGTCCCTGATCACAACAAGTAGAACAAGTACCACAACAACAATTCATTAGGGTTGCAGTGAGGCAGTTGTATTTTTAAACGATGTATAGACATATAGATGTTTACACACATGCACGCGGGCGCACCTCCGCAATGTACAACGTGCGAATTCAAGTCCGTATTGCAGACTGAAATACTTCAGGGCGGGAGTCATAGAAGACAAGGTTTTGAATTCGATAAGATGGACACGAAATTCACTCCCCGTCTGATTCCTGTGCACGCAATACTGCTGTGATGGGGGTTGGCCATCGTGTCCGCTGGAGGTCGGTGGTCCGTTTTGCAAAGGGAATTAAAGAGGGACGCGGTAGTCCGTTTTGAAAAGGGAATTAAAGAGGGAGGCGGTAGTCCGTTTTGCAAAGGGAATTAAAGAGGGAGGCGGTAGTCCGTTTTGCAAAGGGAATTAAAGAGGGAGGAGGTAGTCCGTTTTGCAAAGGGAATTAAAGAGGGAGGCGGTAGTCCGTTTTGCAAAGGGAATTAAAGAGGGAGGCGGTAGTCCGTTTTGAAAAGGGAATTAAAGAGGTAGGCGGTAGTCCGTTTTGCAAAAGGAATTATACAGGGAGACGGTAGTCCGTTTTGCAAAGGGAACTAAAGAGGTAGGTAGTAGTCCGTTTTGCAAAGGGAATTAAAGAGGGAGGCAAAATGGACTACCACCTCTCTGTATAATTCCCTTTGCAAAACGGACTACCGCTTACCGCTGCGATTCCCTTGGCAAAACGGACTAGGGGGCCCGGGTCCACGACTACTCTGAGACCTTCTCCACAATCAAGGCAGAGGCACCTGGCGCGTTTGACAGGCGAGAAATTGTGCATGGGAATGCTGCTGTCATCCTTGGCGTGTCAGTTGGAGCTGTCTGGGCGTCCAATCTATATGACCCTGCCCTACACCGGAAGTTCGTCTGTCCTCAGCATTACGCTTGCAGAACAGCCACTTCGTCATCAGTTTACTTCATCAGCCGCTCTCAAGGAACGAAACATTCACGCCAAATCCAGTTTCAGCATGCAAGGAGAATGAAAGAAACTATTGGGTATCACCCTTGTTTAGCAGGGAGACAAGCTTGAAGACGGGTGTAGGCAGAGACAGCAGTGACAGGGATACAGCAGTGACAGGGAGACAGCAGTGACAGGGAGACAGCAGTGACGGAGAGACAGCAGTGACAGGGATACAACAGTGACAGGGATACAGCAGTGACAGGGATACAGCAGTGACGGAGAGACAGCAGTGACGGAGTGACAGCAGTGACGGAGAGACAGCAGTGACAGGGAGACAGCAGTCACAGGGAGACAGCAGTGACAGGGAGACAGCAGTGACAGGGAGACAGCAGTGACGGAGTGACAGCAGTGACAGGGAGACAGCAGTGACAGGGAGACAGCAGTGACAGGGATACAGAAGTGACAGGGAGACAGCAGTGACAGGGAGACAGCAGTGACAGGGATACAGCAGTGACAGGGATACAGCAATGACAGAGAGACAGCAGTGACAGGGATACAGCAGTGACAGGGATACAGCAGTGATGGGATACAGCAATGACAGAGAGACAGCAGTGACAGGGATACAGCAGTGACAGGGAGACAGCAGTGACGGAGTGACAGCAGTGACGGAGTGACAGCAGTGACGGAGAGACAGCAGTAACAGGGAGACAGCAGTGACAGGGAGACAGCAGTGACAGGGAGACAGCAGTGACAGGGAGACAGCAGTGACAGGGAGACAGCAGTGACAGGGAGACAGCAGTCACAGGGAGACAGCAGTGACAGGGAGACAGCAGTCACAGGGAGACAGCAGTGACGGAGAGACAGCAGTGACAGGGAGACAGCAGTGACAGGGAGACAGCAGTGACAGGGAGACAGCAGTGACGGAGAGACAGCAGTGACAGGGAGACAGCAGTGACAGGGAGACAGCAGTGACAGGGAGACAGCAATGACAGGGAGACAGCAGTCACAGGGAGACAGCAGTCACAGGGAGACAGCAATGACAGAGAGACAGCAGTGACAGGGATACAGCAATGACAGAGAGACAGCAGTGACGGAGAGACAGCAATGACAGGGAGACAGCAGTGACGGAGAGACAGCAGTCACAGGGAGACAGCAATGACAGGGAGACAGCAGTCACAGGGAGACAGCAATGACAGGGAGACAGCAGTGACAGGGATACAGAAATGACAGGGAGACAGCAGTGACGGAGAGACAGCAGTGACAGGGAGACAGCAGTGACAGGGAGACAGCAGTGACGGAAAGACAGCAGTGACGGAGTGACAGCAGTGACAGGGATACAGCAGTGACAGGGAGACAGCAGTGACAGGGAGACAGCAATGACAGGGATACAGCAGTCACAGGGAGATAGCAGTGACAGGGAGACAGCAGTGACAGGGATACAGCAGTGACAGGGAGACAGCAGTGACAGGGAGACAGCAGTGACAGGGATACAGCAGTCACAGGGAGATAGCAGTGATAGGGAGACGGCAGTGACAGGGAGACAGCAGTGACAGGGATACAGCAGTGACAGGGAGATAGCAGTGACAGGGATACAGCAGTGACAGGGAGACAGCAGTCACAGGGAGACAGCGATGACAGGAATACAGCAGTCACAGGGAGATAGCAGTGACAGGGAGACAGCTGTGACAGGGATACAGCAGTGACAGGGAGACAGCAGTCACAGGGAGACAGCAATGACAGGGAGACAGCAGTGACAGAGATACAGCAGTGACAGGGAGACAGCAGTGACAGGAATACAGCAGTGACAGGGAGACAAGCTTGAAGACGGGTGTAGGCAGAGACAGCAGTGACAGGGAGACAGCAGTGACAGGGAGACAGCAGTGACGGAAAGACAGCAGTGACGGAGTGACAGCAGTGACAGGGAGACAGCAGTGACAGGGAGACAGCAGTGACAGGGAGACAGCAGTGACGGAGAGACAGCAGTCACAGGGAGACAGCAGTGACAGGGAGACAGCAGTGACAGGGAGACAGCAGTCACAGGGAGATAGCAGTGACAGGGAGACAGCGATGACAGGAATACAGCAGTCGCATGGAGATAGCAGTGACAGGGAGACAGCAGTCACAGGGAGACAGCAGTGACGGAGAGACAGCAGTGACAGGGAGACAGCAGTGACAGGGAGACAGCAGTGACGGAGAGACAGCAGTGACAGGGAGACAGCAGTGACAGAGAGACAGCAGTGACAGGGATACAGCAATGACAGGGAGACAGCAGTGACAGGGAGACAGCAGTGACGGAGAGACAGCAGTCACAGGGAGACAGCAGTGACGGAGAGACAGCAGTCACAGGGAGACAGCAATGACAGGGAGACAGCAGTGACGGAGAGACAGCAGTGACAGGGAGACAGCAATGGCAGGGAGACAGCAGTGACAGGGAGACAGCAGTCACAGGGAGACAGCAGTGACAGGGAGACAGCGGTCACAGGGAGACAGCAGTCACAGGGAGACAGCGATGACAGGAATACAGCAGTGTCAGAGAGAGGCGCCTACCCAAGACCAGAATGGATTTGTTGCGAGTCCAGCGTTGACTGGGCACAGGCACCCCCTCAGCCACGCAGTGCAGGCTGGCACTGCCCCCCCTCCCCGCCCGGGCATCCTGGGGCCGGAGCCAGAACCAGGGAGGCACTGGCAAAGAGAGGCAGGGGAGTGATGAGTAAATGAAGGTCCCAAGATGGAACGGGGTTCCCACGTCATCTGTGTTGGCAGTGTTGTCGGCACTGCATCTGTGTAAGCTCCGTTGTAACGAAGAACGAGAAATTACAGTCATACTAATCTGCACAAAAAAGGAGTGGTGATAGCGGAGGCAAATCCATGCAGAGGACAATAAGCACAGAGCAAAAGCACTGTAAATCACAATAGGTACAGTGCTAATGTCATGAAAAAGAATGAGCACAGAGCTAAAGCACTGTAAAACACAATTTTTATAGAGCTAAAGCCATGAGAAAGACATTAAGCACAGAGCTAAAGCACTGTAAATTACAATAGGTACAGTGCTAATGCCATGAAAAAGAATAAGCACAGAGCTAAAGCACTGTAAAACAAAAGGTACAGAGCTAAAGCCATGAGAAAGACAATAAGCACAGAGCGAAAGCACTGTAAAACACAACAGGAACAGAGCTAAAGCCATGAGAAAGACAATAAGCACAGAGCGAAAGCACTGTAAAACACAATAGGAACAGAGCTAAAGTCATTAGAAAGACGATAAGCACAGAGCTAAAGCACTGTAAAATACACAAGGTACCTAGCTAAAGTCACAGAAAAGACGCTAAGCACAACGTTAAAGCCGTGTGAAAGACAATAAGTACATAGCTAAACCTAAGTTAGATACAATAGGTATAGAAC
>JAWQFJ010002276.1:22500-25000 GCA_034096865.1 Theodoxus fluviatilis
TCCAAATTTATCAACCAGAGCAGGATACTTGAGAGGAGTGACCCAGAGCTGTTGGACCACATGCCAACACCAATACCAACAACATCTGTCCCCTCATGGGAAAGACTGAAATTCCCAACCATCAGTGATGACATTCCAGGCATTGGGAAGAAAGGCACACAGACCACGAGAGGAAGTCATTGACCTTAGAGCTCATCCAATCTACCTACTCTGAAGAACAGTGGACACACGCCTATACGGATGGGTCTGCCGCAGAAGCAACGAGACATGGAGGAGGAGGCGTGTATATCAGGTACACCGGGTACGAGACCCACATCCCCATAGCAACGGGCAGATACTCCACCAACTTCAGAGCAGAGGCAGAGGCCCTGATAACGGCAGCTGCCCACTTGCTGGATCACCGAGATGCGACGCACCAGCACGTGGTCATCTTCACTGATGCTTTGTCTGTGCTGAGCGCACTCCAGGACCCTCACAAGAAGGAACTGAATGAACTTGCAGCCACTCTGTCTGAGCTGGCGGCACAGATGACACTGACACTCCAATGGATTCCTGCACACAGTGGAGTGCTTGGAAATGAGACGGCTGACAGACTGGCCAGGGAAGGTGGTCAGCTGGACCAGGAAGACAGACAGGTCTCTTATGCAGAAGAGAATACCATCATCAAGGCTCTGTCTCTGAAAAAGTGGCGCCAGCAACATCCGAACTACAACCAAAATGACAGCTACCACTTTCTGAACAGAGCTGACCAAGTCATTCTGTTCAGACTCCGAACAGGACACAACAAATTGCCGGCAAATGTGTTCCACAAGTTCAAAGTCGGTCAGACAGACAGATGTTCTTGCGACACTGCCTCGATGACCGGTGAACACTTTCTCCAAGACTGCCCCCACCATGCTGCCCTCAGAAGAGCCACGTGGCCAGACCCAACACCAGTGAGGAGCAAACTCTATGGCAACCTGGAGGAGCTGCGGAGAACAGCTGCATTTGTGCGGGCGACTGGCGCAATCATCTAGCGATCGACAAGAAGAAGAAGAAGCTTCTAGTAACGCAAAGGGTTCTCCATAGCTGTAGCGACTGCTTTAAGTAAAGCAACAACCTCTGATCTAAGTAGACGTTCTCGAAATATTTGTACATATCAGCCTTCCTATGGCCGGAGAAGAGTTCACCAAGGGTCACATGGTAATTAGCAGCACAACCACGATCGTAGGTTACATAACTTCCGGTGCTATGTGTCGGGGTATGTTTCGGGTCTGTGTTGAGGAGTGATGATCGCTAGATCGTGGCAAAAGGATGGCATTAAAGCATGCAAAAAGTTTAATTAGATCAAAAACTAATCGAATATAGTCATAATAGACTATTGTAACGTATAATTTCTGCACAAAACCCGCAGAAGATAAGTAAACAAACCACACCGTACGTACCTAGCAGACGAACACGATCGAACCGTAGCCAATACGCCAGCAGACGATCGAGCTAGTGTGATATAATGTTTCATGTAAAGCTCGAATGAGTGGCAGCAGATAACTGTTTAGTTCTGGATTGAATTGACAATTGTGTTTCCCTGGTCTGGTGAGAACAGAAAATTCACGTTCATCGAGTCGAGAGTGCATGATCAACTTCGGCGTATCGTAACAAGTAAGATGTTGACAAGAAAATGGCATTAAAGCATAAAACACAGTTTCATGACAACCAAAATCACCCATTATATTAATAACTGAACATTTTTACACTTACAGCTATGTGCTCAAACCTTACAAAGCAAACAAAACACACTGCAGGGAGTGTCCCGAACACGCATCAAAACTAAGTGCACGAGTGATCATTTTGCTTTGCTCTCATTTGTTGTATCTGCTCCGACATGACAAGAAACCAACATCTAAATCAGAGTTAGTTGATACATTTTTCTTTCTAAGGTGATGTCCGCGAGGGAAAAAACGCGTTACGTTGACTCTCTCAAACCCGATGCCCGTCGACGTTACCTCAACAAAATTGAGGTGATCCGTCTGGTGGTTTTTGTGCTCAGTGGCCTTACACAGCCTACAAAGGCTGATAGGCCGTAAAACTCCATCCATCCATCCATCCATACCAGCTGACGAAGGACCAATTTGATCCGGAATTGAG
Organism: Theodoxus fluviatilis; assembly: GCA_034096865.1. Lineage (NCBI taxonomy): Eukaryota > Metazoa > Mollusca > Gastropoda > Cycloneritida > Neritidae > Theodoxus > Theodoxus fluviatilis. The sequence goes on from JAWQFJ010002276.1 coordinate 24,625, forward strand.
GAACATTCTGCCAACGAGTGCCATGGACATATTTAATTGTTGTACTCGGAACATCGGCGTACACGTTGGAAGAGCTCAAGAATGATAGGTCTTTGGAAGTCTATCGATTCTTCGTAGCAGGATTCGTGGGAGATGTCTGCTGATTCTTGCCGGGTGTTTGTCTCGAAGGTCAGATCTATTCTGTAAATATTCTTTTTCCATCCTCTTCGTCTAGCTTCGCTCACCCTTTGCACAATCGGGCCTTGATAGGTTTTCTCTGATGGTATAAAGTAGTAGGAGCGTTTGACTCCTCTTTATTTGTCTTTTTGTTGGTTGCTAAAACAATCTTTCACCCAGCAAAAAGTCGGCTACATCTCCCGCAGCACAGCTTAGCAGA
>JAWQFJ010002276.1:38188-44768 GCA_034096865.1 Theodoxus fluviatilis
CTGCAGTGTGTAAGGCAGCAAGTGTCTCATGGAAATCAGACACTGCAGTGTGCAAGGTGTCTCATGAAGAAGAAGAAGAAGAAGAAGAAGAAGAAGAAGAAGAAGAAGAAGAAGAAGAAGAAGAAGAAGAAGAAGAAGGAAGAAGGAAGAAGGAAGAAGGAAGAAGGAAGAAGGAAGAAGAAAGAAGAAAGAAGAAAGAAGAAAGAAGAAAGGAGGAGGAGGAGGAGGAGGAGGAGGAGGAGGAGGAGGAGGAGGAGGAGGAGGAGGAGGAGGAGGAAGGAAAAGGAAGGAAAAGGAAGAAGAAGGAAGAGGATCAATAACAACAAGGTCAACAACAACGAAGAGGGTCAAGAACCCCTTACCCTGAAGGCTCACGATGACGTCACGGCTGGCGTTGCCCAGACTGTTGGTGGCAAGGCAGCGGTACTGGCCGGCGTCAGCCTCCTGCAGCGGGGGCAGCATGAGCACCCCCTGGGGCTGCAGGGAACTCCCACCAGGCAGCTGCCCGCCCACCTACAACGGCAAAGAAGGGAGGAAGAAAGGAACGAACGAGTTTTCCGGCCCATCAGCCTTTGTAGGCTATGCAGGGCCGTTGACCACAAAATCACGCGAAATGGTTAGAGGAAGAGCACGACAAATCTAAATTTCTACCTCCGCCAAGGGGGTTATGTTTTTCGGTCAGTTGGTTGGTGCGTTATACAGCAAAACAACTTTATAAGATTAAAACGGATTCTGATGAATTTTTGTGGAAGTTAATGGGTTTTACCTAAGTAACAATCCATTAATTTTTGATGTTTTATATATCATCTAGTTTTTGAACTGGATTCATAAAGAGATTTTAATGCGCAGCACGAAGTTAATGAAGTCAAATTATTCATATCGCCAGCGTATGTGTTCCACACTCAAGAGACAACTACCAGACGCTAAATAGAACAAAACTTCGTAGTGTAAGGGCCTGGCTAGCAGAACATGCTGCTTGAATGATGCAGGCCATGGAAGAGAAATTGTGGCTTCCTTGGCGGAGGCTTATCAAAGCACCCTCTAGTGTAAATTCACTTGTTACAAATGGCGTGGGGAGAAAGGTCAAGGCCACGACTCACACTTTCCCGCCCACCCACACACAGCAGTTCTCATGCCGGCCTTGCCACGTGGCAAAGGAAGAAGTGCTTGAGTTTATACAGCGACTTTCACCCTTTCCTGGATGCTCAAACCGCACACGTATATCTCCTGGTTACCGGGTTACTTTCTCCTCATTCGAACAGTATCAGCTCCTTGGGGAACAAGCAATCACGTAGTGGATGAACGTTCCAAGAACAGTTATCATCCATTTCCAACTCAGCCCTCACTGGTACTCGGGTGTACTCCTGGGCGGAAAAAAGTCACACTCAAGAATGCAAGTCTGGAATCCGCACTGCTTGGAACGCTGCACCCACGAGCCGCAAGCCACGGTAGATCAAAGGCGCTGATCACTGACCACTGACCGCTGACCACTGACTCTTGGGCCACAGCGCCCAGGAGTTGAGGGGAAGGCGCGGGAGAAATGAATGGCGTGGGGAGAACGCACGCAGCGCCCAAGTCCGCACACTGACCGCCGTGGCAGTAAAGGCAGGGCACATGGAATTCATTACTGGCTTACACACGGACCGCCGTGGCAGTAAAGGCAGGGCACATGGAATTCATTACTGGCTTACACACGGACCGCCGTGGCAGTAAAGGCAGGGCACATGGAATTCATATTACTGGCTTACACACGGACCGCCGTGGCAGTAAAGGCAGGGCACATGGAATTCACTACTGGCTTACACACGGACCGCCGTGGCAGTAAAGGCACGGCACATGGAATTCATATTACTGGCTTACACACGGACCGCCGTGGCAGTAAAGGCAGGGCACATGGAATTCATTACTGGCTTACACACGGACCGCCGTGGCAGTAAAGGCACGGCACATGGAATTCATTACTGGCTTACACACGGACCGCCGTGGCAGTAAAGGCAGGGCACATGGAATTCATTACTGGCTTACACACGGACCGCCGTGGCAGTAAAGGCACGGCACATGGAATTCTTTACTGGCTTACACACGGACCGCCGTGGCAGTAAAGGCACGGCACATGGAATTCATTACTGGCTTACACACGGACCGCCGTGGCAGTAAAGGCAGGGCACATGGAATTCATTACTGGCTTACACACGGACCGCCGTGGCAGTAAAGGCAGGGCACATGGAATTCATTACTGGCTTACACACGGACCACCGTGGCAGTAAAGGCAGGGCACATGGAATTCATTACTGGCTTACACACGGACCGCCGTGGCAGTAAAGGCAGGGCACATGGAATTCATTACTGGCTTACACACGGACCGCCGTGGCAGTAAAGGCAGGGCACATGGAATTCATTACTGGCTTACACACGGACCGCCGTGGCAGTAAAGGCAGGGCACATGGAATTCATTACTGGCTTACACACGGACCGCCGTGGCAGTAAAGGCAGGGCACATGGAATTCATTACTGGCTTACACACGGACCGCCGTGGCAGTAAAGGCACGGCACATGGAATTCATTACTGGCTTACACACGGACCGCCGTGGCAGTAAAGGCAGGGCACATGGAATTCATTACTGGCTTACACACGGACCGCCGTGGCAGTAAAGGCAGGGCACATGGAATTCTTTACTGGCTTACACACGGACCGCCGTGGCAGTAAAGGCAGGGCACATGGAATTCATTACTGGCTTACACACGGACCGCCGTGGCAGTAAAGGCAGGGCACATGGAATTCTTTACTGGCTTACACACGGACCGCCGTGGCAGTAAAGGCAGGGCACATGGAATTCTTTACTGGCTTACACACGGACCGCCGTGGCAGTAAAGGCACGGCACATGGAATTCATTACTGGCTTACACACGGACCGCCGTGGCAGTAAAGGCAGGGCACATGGAATTCATTACTGGCTTACACCCGGACCGCCGTGGCAGTAAAGGCAGGGCACATGGAATTCATTACTGGCTTACACACGGACCGCCGTGGCAGTAAAGGCAGGGCACATGGAATTCATTACTGGCTTACACACGTACCTGATGCGACTTTTAACAATCACGATCCTCCCACCCCCTTTTTCTTTCTGCAGCGATTTCAGTTCAGGTGCCAAAGGTCAGTACGCTGTGCAGTGCCACTGTTAGAAAGGAAAGTCTCCCGTCTCTGTGACCAAGTCAGGACGCCTGTGGGGCTTGGATCTATGTATTTGTCCAATACACTTTCCCGCTGTGTTCCCTCTGGCAGTACATTCCTCAGCATCGCCATAGCAACGCGTCTCACAAGCCATGCATTCCTCCACCCCACGCGTAGTGAGTAAACAACTAAAGGAACATGCAAACACAGGCACATAAATAAAGATACACACCCATACATACATACATACATACACACATGTACGCATGTACACACGCGAACACACTCGCACACACGCGCACTCTCGCGCGCGCGCACACACAAAGGCCCGAAAGCGCGTGTAGGCACACGCAGACAAAACTCGCAGACATACACACATACACGCATTCCTCAGAGACACAAACATTACACATGGAGATACACACAGACACAAATACACACACAAACACACACACACACACACACACACACACAAACACACACACACACAAACACACACACAAACACGCACACAAACACACACACACACACACATATATACACACACAGCATAGACACATACGTACCTTAGACCACGTGACATTGGGGGAAGGGTTTCCAGAGGTCTGGCACTCCAGTCGAACGCTGGTGTTCAGTGGCACTCTGACGTCATCACTCAGTGACGTCACTTTGGGAGCTTCGGGGAGACCTGTGTGGTGTGCTGACAAGGCTGACGTGGCATTTCTACTCATGCACGTCGCAGACAGTACACAGTACACGAAGGAGTCACACTATTACTACTCTTAATGGTGTACGTTGCAAAACACACACACACAGGATTGGGGGGGGGGGGGGGGGGGCAGCACAAGGAGCAGGACAAGGAACAGGGCACAAAGCAGCACACGGGGCAGTGCAAGGAGCAGCACACGGAGCAGCACAAGGAGCAGCACAAGGAGCAGGACACGGAGCAGCACAAGGAGCAGGACACGGAGCAGCACAAGGAGCAGGACACGGAGCAGGACAAGGAGCAGCACAAGGAGCAGCACAAGGAGCAGCACAAGGAGCAGCACAAGGAGCAGCACAAGGAGCAGCACAAGGAGCAGCACAAGGAGCAGCACAAGGAGCAGCACAAGGAGCAGCACAAGGAGCAGCACAAGGAGCAGCACAAGGAGCAGCACAAGGAGCAGCACAAGGAGCAGCACAAGGAGCAGCACAAGGAGCAGCACAAGGAGCAGCACAAGGAGCAGCACAAGGAGCAGCACAAGGAGCAGCACAAGGAGCAGCACAAGGAGCAGCACAAGGAGCAGCACAAGGAGCAGCACAAGGAGCAGCACAAGGAGCAGCACAAGGAGCAGCACAAGGAGCAGCACAAGGAGCAGCACAAGGAGCAGCACAAGGAGCAGCACAAGGAGCAGCACAAGGAGCAGACAAGGAGCAGCACAAGGAGCAGCACAAGGAGCAGCACAAGGAGCAGCACAAGGAGCAGCACAAGGAGCAGCACAAGGAGCAGCACAAGGAGCAGCACAAGGAGCAGCACAAGGAGCAGCACAAGGAGCAGCACAAGGAGCAGCACAAGGAGCAGCACAAGGAGCAGCACAAGGAGCAGCACAAGGAGCAGCACAAGGAGCAGCACAAGGAGCAGCACAAGGAGCAGCACAAGGAGCAGCACAAGGAGCAGGACAAGGAGCAGCACAAGGAGCAGCACAAGGAGCAGCACAAGGAGCAGCACAAGGAGCAGCACAAGGAGCAGCACAAGGAGCAGCACAAGGAGCAGCACAAGGAGCAGCACAAGGAGCAGCACAAGGAGCAGGACAAGGAGCAGCACAAGGAGCAGCACAAGGAGCAGCACAAGGAGCAGCACAAGGAGCAGCACAAGGAGCAGCACAAGGAGCAGCACAAGGAGCAGCACAAGGAGCAGCACAAGGAGCAGGACAAGGAGCAGCACAAGGAGCAGCACAAGGAGCAGCACAAGGAGCAGGACAAGGAGCAGCACAAGGAGCAGGACAAGGAGCAGCACAAGGAGCAGCACAAGGAGCAGCACAAGGAGCAGCACAAGGAGCAGGACAAGGAGCAGCACAAGGAGCAGCACAAGGAGCAGCACAAGGAGCAGCACAAGGAGCAGCACAAGGAGCAGCACAAGGAGCAGCACAAGGAGCAGCACAAGGAGCAGCACAAGGAGCAGCACAAGGAGCAGGACAAGGAGCAGCACAAGGAGCAGCACAAGGAGCAGCACAAGGAGCAGCACAAGGAGCAGCACAAGGAGCAGCACAAGGAGCAGCACAAGGAGCAGCACAAGGAGCAGCACAAGGAGCAGCACAAGGAGCAGCACAAGGAGCAGCACAAGGAGCAGGACAAGGAGCAGCACAAGGAGCAGCACAAGGAGCAGCACAAGGAGCAGCACAAGGAGCAGCACAAGGAGCAGCACAAGGAGCAGCACAAGGAGCAGCACAAGGAGCAGGACAAGGAGCAGCACAAGGAGCAGCACAAGGAGCAGCACAAGGAGCAGCACAAGGAGCAGCACAAGGAGCAGCACAAGGAGCAGCACAAGGAGCAGCACAAGGAGCAGCACAAGGAGCAGCACAAGGAGCAGCACAAGGAGCAGCACAAGGAGCAGCACAAGGAGCAGCACAAGGAGCAGCACAAGGAGCAGCACAAGGAGCAGCACAAGGAGCAGCACAAGGAGCAGCACAAGGAGCAGCACAAGGAGCAGGACAAGGAGCAGCACAAGGAGCAGCACAAGGAGCAGCACAAGGAGCAGCACAAGGAGCAGCACAAGGAGCAGCACAAGGAGCAGCACAAGGAGCAGCACAAGGAGCAGGACAAGGAGCAGCACAAGGAGCAGCACAAGGAGCAGCACAAGGAGCAGCACAAGGAGCAGCACAAGGAGCAGCACAAGGAGCAGCACAAGGAGCAGCACAAGGAGCAGCAACAAGGAGCAGCACAAGGAGCAGCACAAGGAGCAGCACAAGGAGCAGCACAAGGAGCAGCACAAGGAGCAGCACAAGGAGCAGCACAAGGAGCAGCACAAGGAGCAGCACAAGGAGCAGCACAAGGAGCAGGACACGGAGCAGCACAAGGAGCAGCACAAGGAGCAGCACAAGGAGCAGCACAAGGAGCAGCACAAGGAGCAGCACAAGGAGCAGCACAAGGAGCAGCACAAGGAGCAGCACAAGGAGCAGCACAAGGAGCAGGACAAGGAGCAGCACAAGGAGCAGCACAAGGAGCAGCACAAGGAGCAGCACAAGGAGCAGCACAAGGAGCAGCACAAGGAGCAGCACAAGGAGCAGCACAAGGAGCAGCACAAGGAGCAGCACAAGGAGCAGCACAAGGAGCAGCACAAGGAGCAGCACAAGGAGCAGGACAGGAGCAGCACAAGGAGCAGCACAAGGAGCAGCACAAGGAGCAGCACAAGGAGCAGCACAGGAGCAG
>JAWQFJ010002277.1:0-13544 GCA_034096865.1 Theodoxus fluviatilis
TGTGTGTGCACACACATGTATTCCTGCGCGCATGCGTAAAAGCATTTGTGTGCGCACTGTACGTGTGTACGTGTTATAGGCGTGCCGATGTACGTGCTGCCCAACCTGACCATCTACGACCCCGTGCAGTTCTGCGCCTTCCTGCAGGGCAACGAAATCACGCGCATCCTGGTGACGCCCTCTCTGTTGGAGACAGTGCTCAACACTCGGGACGTGGACCTGCCACAGGCCTTCAAGACACTCAGGTGTGTGTGTGTGTGTGTGTGTGTGCGTGCGTGCGTGTGTGTGTGTATGTGCGTGTGTGTGTGTATGCGTGTGTGTGCATGTGTGTGTGTTTGTGTGTGTATGAGTGTGTGTGTGTTTGTTTGGTTGCGTGTATATAGTTTTCACAACTGTTCATGTACCCTTTCTCAGTGTGTCAGTTTGCTAGTGTGCAATGAGCTAATGTGCAGGGAAGTAATACAAAAAGACCGAAAAACAAATAAATAATGGAAAATGTATTGAGTAGCTTGCGCCCATAATGTCAGCTGGTTTGGAATTTTCCATACGTCGGCAGCCGCTAGAATTTTTCGTCATCAGCTGGAGCTTTCGGTGTTATGTACATGTCGTACTCTTGGTAAGCAAGAATGAGACACATTTCAGTTGCTCGTTTGGACCGTCAAAGACGGTAGTGTTGTTCTGTGCACCATGTACTTAAATATTTCTGCTTACTGTCACAAAATTCCATTTCATTACGATGTGACTTTGCAAGCCTTTCTGATTGCAGCACACTTGATATTTTTGTCAACTCTAATCATGATCTGTTGTGGACATCATTGTCAACAGTATCTAATTTCAAAGCCACTGCAAATTTCTTTGCAGGGAGGTGGTCTTCTGTGGCGAGGTGGTGACCACAGCGCTGTTTGAGCGCTGCATGAAAGTCCTGCCCTGGATCAAGTTCGTCAACCTATACAGTATCTCGGAGAGCCATGACGTGGCATGTGTAGATCTGACCGCCGTCTACAAGGCTGACAAGGTGGACAACCCCTCCTCCTCTTTCTCTCTCTACCGTCCACCTCCTCTACAGAGAGAGACTGAATGAATATGAGAATGAGTGAATTAATGAGTGAGTGAATGAATGAGTGAGTGAATGAATGAGTGGAGGAATGGGTGAACGAATGAGTGAATTAATGAATGAAGTTTTATAATCTATCAGTCTGTGTTGGTCATTAACACCATTATCCGCCAAGCTGGTTAGAAAAATATGAAATAAGTTGAAATTTTCTTAGTTATTCTCCTTTAATGAATTCAGGAGATGCGATGGGAATATTCCTACCTCTACCCAACAAGAGAGAGAAAGAGGGGGAGAGAGAGGGGGGTGCGGGGGGAGGGAGGGAGAGAGAGAAAGATATATATATATATATATATATATAGAGAGAGAGAGAGAGAGAGAGAGAGAGAGAGTTGGGACTGAGTGGGTGGGTGGATGAATGGATGCATCAATGGAGGGATGGAGGGATGGATGGATGGATGGATGGATGGATGGATGGATGGATGGATGGATGAGACCAAACGTCCCATCAGCCTTCCCAAGCGATGTAAAGCCATTGACTACAAAATCACCGACGTTCGAATATAGGACCAAATCAAAGGTCCGTTTCCCTCATCATTCGCATTTCACAAATCGCGTTAGAAGACGCAGTGGGACAGCACTTACTCCCAGCCCACAGGAGGCTGGAGCTGGGAAAAGGAAAACGTGTAGATCAGCAAGAATTTCCAGAAAGAGCATTGGCGCTTGCAGCCAGAAATAAAGCAATGGCGTGGAATGGGAGTAGAGCAAAAACAGATGTAGAATTCCTTGCAGATTCACTAACCACGACAGTGTGTTACTTACAGGAGACGCTGATGTTACGCAAGTTCTGCCCTGTGGGCAGGGTATTGGAGGGCGTTCACGTGGTCATCCTCAACGACGAGGGACAGCCTCAGCACGTGGGGCAGCCTGGAGAGGTACGGTACAACTCTGTACCTGTACTAGCCACTCATACGTAAACATGAAGAAAGCGACAACAAATATAATGAAGACGACGACGACGGTGAAGTAGATGATTATGATAATCCTGATGATCATGATGACGACGACGACACGATGATGATGATGATGACGATGATGATGTTGGTGATGATGATAATGGTGTCAACGACGATGATGATGATGACATTGACAATAATGACGAGGAGGAGGAGGCAGATAATGATGATGAGAGAGGACGGCGGCAGAGACGACGACGATGATTATGGTGGTGGTGGTGGTAGCAACAATGATGATGATTATTACATTGACAATAATGACGAGGAGGAGGAGGTAGATAATGAGGAGGAGGAGGACGACGACGACGACGACAACGACGACGACGAAAACGACGACGGCGATGATGATGATGGTGATGGTGATGGTGATGGTGGTGGTGATGGTGGTGGTGATGATGATGATGATGATGATGATGATGATGATGATGATGATGAGGATGAGGATGATGATGAGGTGGAGGATGATGGTGATGGTGATGATGATGATGATGATGATGATGATGTTAGTCATGATTATGACCACGAAGTTGACGACGACAACGAGCAACCTGGATGAAAACGTACACGTCACACTTCTTGCATACACGTCAAACCCCACGTCACATCTTACGTCACAGTAATTGCTATGGCTCTCTCATGCTACGGGCAGCTATGTTACCTTTGCAGATCTACGTGGGGGGTCCAACCCTGGCCAGGGGCTACCTCAAGCGACCGGAAGTGCAGGCGCTGCGCTTCGTGCCGCGTCCGCCCGCCGTGCCTGCCCACTTCGGCCCCCTGCTGTACCGCACCGGGGACTGGGGCTACGTCCTCTCCGACGGCAGTCTGGAGATCTGCGGCCGCTGTGACTCCATGGTCAAGATACGCGGCTACTCCATTGAGGTCCAGGTAAGGGACGGACGGACGGACCGACGGACCGACGGACGGAGACACACGGAGACACACGGATACACACGGTTACACCCAGAAACACAGAGACACACAGACACACTCACACACACACAGAGAGAGAGAGAGAGAGAGAGAGAGAGAGATGCAGTCAGAAAGAATGGACATGTTCCTTGTTATATATCCATGGCTTGCCATCTCATGTCTAACTAAACGTTTTTAAGCTAGTGTAAAGAAATATCCAGTTTTTCGGAGCATTACTTGATAAAAGGACCACCTTGATCAAAAAGGCTTGAAGAATGCACACAGAAGAAGCCGAAATACTAAATGAGAAATTGTGAGAACGGTAATGTCCAAGGGCTGGGCAACTGCATTTATACCATTTTGCAACCGGACCACTGATCGACACCAGAAAATCACGCCTTCTAAAATATTTCTGCTGAGTACTTTGCAATTTTAGATAATTGCCTTCCTTACTTACATTGGCATTCTAATAGCAAACGGGCAAGTGATACTGCAGAGACAAAGGGTAGGTAAAACAGGGGTAGACAATCACTCCCCGCAACAAGTCTACGTCTGGAGGTGTCTAAAGGTAAAGGTAAATGTTTTATTCAGCGACTTATCTCCCTTATTTGGATCTCAAACCGCTTTACACTTTAACCCCTGATCATTGGGCCACCTAATCCTTGACTGCAGGCTGTGGAGGCGGCGCTGCTGTCGCTGTCAGGGGTGCACGCATGCGTGGTGCTGGTGGAGGGGCAAGAGGGACAAGACAAGTTCCTGGTGGCCTACGTGGTGCCCAAGTCTGGGGTCACCAAGAAGGACGTGCGTGCCGCTCTCAAGCGTCGTCTGCCCTTCTACATGATTCCCGCCTTTTTCGTCTTTCTCACCAGGTGGCTCTTTTTCTTCTGTAAAAAAATTAGTTTTTGCATGATGATTTATCACTTATAACGTGGAATAATCCATAATACAGTATCACTCAGATCCTACGATGCCTGCCAGTAGCACACAGGTGATGCCCCGATTCATTTCAGTATGCAAAAGTGGAATAGCCGAAACAAACGCTGGAACGCATGTTTTCTGCCTTCAGGGAAATAGGTCGCACTTAATTTAATCGACAGACAGTATGTGTTGCAGAGAACAATCTGATCACTCTCTTTGTCCTAAATACTGCATTTTGATGTTTAATATTTCTCCTATAATACCATACTCCGCTCCAGCTGCCAATCCCATACTGCCCCTTACCGACCAGGGAAGGCGTGGGCTGGCTTTCCAGTTCCTACTCATTGTTCCAGATTTAGTTACCTCATGATGAAGAGCATGGAGCTCTGCCCCAAGGTCGCCTCTTGGCCCCTGACTGTAGAACAACGACTCTGAGGGGAGAAACATAAGAGGGAGCATCTGGCGCTCACTGATAACTGGAACGGTACGGGAATGGCAACAAGGGGCTGACAAGGGTGATGTGGGACATTTTACATGTAGGTAGTCATTGTTCCTTCATGTCTTGTCCGTTTTGCAGCATCCCTGTGGTGGCAGCCACTGGCAAACTGGACAAGAAGGCGCTGCCCTCCCTGCAGCAAGTCCGGGAGGAGAGCGAGGATGCGGAGTGCAGACCCAGCACCCCCACAGAGCTGGACCTGGCTCCAGTGTGGGCCAGTGTTCTCCAACTGCCCCATGTTGACACACAGGAAAGCTTCTTCGACCTGGGCGGGTGGGTGTCTGTGTGTGTTTCTCTCTGTGTGTTTGTGTTTTTGTTTCTGTGTGTGCATGTGTGTGTGTGTTTGTGTATGTGTTTGTTTGTGTGTGTGTGTGTGTGTGTTTGTGTGTGTGTGTGTGTGTGTGTGTGTGTATGTGTGTGTTTGTATGTGTGTGTGTCTGTGTGTGTGTGTCTGTGTGTGTGTGTGTTTGTGTGTGTTTGTGTGTGTGTGTGTTTGTGTGTGTGTGTGTGTGTGTGTGTCTGTGTGTATGTGTGTTTATGTGTGTGTATGTGTGTTTCTGTGTGTGTGTATGTGTGTTTCTGTGTGTTTGTGTGTGTGTGTGTGTGTGTGTATGTGTGTGTTTCTGTGTGTGTGTGTGTTTGTGATTGTGTGTGTGTGTGTGTGTGTGTGTGTGTGAGTGTATGTGTGTTTGTGTGTGTGTATTTCTGCGTGTGTTTGTGTGTGTGTGTGTGTCTGTGTGTGTCTCTGTGTATGTATGTGTGTATGTGTGTGTGTGTTTGTGTGTGTTTGTGTATGTGTGTGTGTATGTGTGTGTATTTCTGTGTGTGTGTTTCTCTGTGTGTGTGTGTATGTGTGTCTGTGTATGTGTGTGTGTGTGTGTGTGTGTGTGTGTGTGTGTGTGTGTGTGTGTGTGTGTAAGGGGAGGGAGGCTTTTGATGTCTATGTGACTACGTGTTTGCGCGAATCTGTGCGTGCGTACATCTTTGCATATTTGCATGATGCTGTAAACGAGGAAAGATCCTCCATCTCTCTTTGGAAGAGACCAGAGGCGTGCAAAAAGGGAGGAAGGAGCTAGGAATATTCAACCCCACGAATAAGTTTTCTAACTCTTCCACATGGAGAACTATTCCAAACTGTCCCATAGTGCCCCGTGGCCAGCGTCTTTAGAGCACTCATCCACAGTCTTCTGCTGCCAATAAATTGCGGTGTTGGAAGCTGCACAGGTCCTAGAGATGTATCAGTGGGCAAGATGCCCAACTTGCATTGCCTCTCCCCACCCAGGAGAAAACTCGAGCACCTGTTAAGGCAGTGAAGGCAATCTGCGGTGCGATCAATGGCCCCATGAGCCAACATAGGGTAGAGATGCACCCCAGGGAATGGAGATGGTGCTGGATCCTGGCTGTGTGCCTCCTATCTGACCGTGACTGTGTATGTCATTTGCCAGTCAAAGATTAATCGTAGTCCGATGATCATGGGCTAAAATGTAAAGCAGTTTGAGCCTAATATGTATGTGTTAGGTCGCTATATGAAACCAATAATCCTTACCTTAACCAGTGCATGAGCTTCATGGCCCCTCTCTCTTTCTCATTGTGCCTGCAGACACTCGCTACTGGCAGCGGAGTTGCTGAGTCAAGTGCGAAGAAAGTTCCAGATTGAGCTGACTGCCCAGGACCTGTTCTCCCAGCCCACCCTGGCGTCTCTGGCGCGTCTCATCGACAGCAGGCTGGGACTGGCACCACCAGACACCCCTCCCGGTCCCACCCTGGACCTGCAGGCAGAAGTGATGCGCCACGACCAGGGCAAGCTCAAGTAGGTCCCCTCTGCCCTCACTGTCTTGTCCCCGGAGACATTGCTCTATATCTTCACATTCCTGTCCTTCATGTGTTACTGAGATATTGCCCGCCCTATATCCAACACGCTCCTGTCCCGAGTGTAGTATTGAGATATTATCCTATATCAAGTATTCTTGTCATTTGTTTGTTACTGAGATATTGCCCTATACCAAATCTAGTCTTGTCCTTGTGAGTTATGGAGATATTTCCCTATACCAAAGATAGTGTTTTTTGTGTTTTTGAGGTATTTTCCGATATAAAATATACCTTTGTCCTTTGTGAGTTATTGAGATATTGCCCTGTACAGTCTTGCATTTTATATGTTATTGAGATATTGCCCTACACCTTCCCTGTCTAATCCTTTGTGTGTTACAGGGATATTTCCCTACACCCTACACAGTCTTACTCTTGCAGTGTTATTGAGATTTTGGCATGTTTCGTCTGGGAACACTATACACCACACAACAAGAAAAGCAACAACAAAACAACGGCAAGATTAGTGAAGGTTCCGCATAGGTGGAATGTCTATAGACGTATGCACACGTGCAGTGAATGAAACCAATAGGACGGACGTGGTAATAAGAATATTGTCAACAGTGAGATATGCTTGAATAGTTGCACCACTAAAGACATTGTTTACAAGAATGGCATTGCTGATAGGAATACCATTTCACTCAGATGTCCGTCTTTTGCAGCAACGAGAATGGGATCTGAAAGTTTTTTTTGTTTTATTGTTTCCATTTAGACCAATAATCTCTGCAAATACTGAATTGCTCAAGCTCACAAGCTGATGTTTGTGCCTGCAGTTTGTCAGCAAATGTCCCGACTTGTTCACATTGCTAGCTGCACCTGTCACTGAAGGTTGTTCCCCGCAGTTCCCGCAGTTCCCCGCCGTCCCCGCCGTCCACGCCGTCCCCGAAGTCGCCGCAGTCGCCGCAGTCCCCACAGTCCCCACAGTCCCCGCTGTCCCCGCTGTCCCAGCAGTCTCCACAGTCTCCACAGTCCCCGCAGTCTCCACAGTCTCCACAGTCCCCGCTGTCCCCGCTGTCCCAGCAGTCTCCACAGTCCCCGCTGTCCCCGCAGTCCCCACAGTCCCCGCTGTCCCCGCTGTCCCAGCAGTCTCCACAGTCTCCGCAGTCCCCGCAGTTTCCACAGTCCCCGCAGTTTCCACAGTCCCCGCAGTCCCCACAGTCTCCACAGTCCCCGCAGTCCCCGCAGTTTCCACAGTCCCCACAGTCACCGCAGTTTCCACAGTCTCCGCAGTCCCCGCAGTCTCCACAGTCCCCGCTGTCCCCACAGTCCCCACAGTCTCCACAGTCTCCACAGTCCCCGCTGTCCCCACAGTCCCCACAGTCTCCACAGTCCCCACTGTCCCCACAGTCCCCACAGTCTCCACAGTCTCCACAGTCCCCACAGTCCCCACAGTCCCCACAGTCCCCACAGTCTCCACAGTCCCCACAGTCTCCACAGTCTCCACAGTCCCCACAGTCCCCACAGTCTCCACAGTCTCCACAGTCTCCACAGTCTCCACAGTCCCCACAGTCCCCACAGTCCCCACAGTCTCCACAGTCCCCACAGTCCCCACAGTCCCCACAGTCCCCACAGTCCCCACAGTCTCCACAGTCTCCACAGTCTCCACAGTCCCCACAGTCCCCACTGTCCCCACAGTCTCCACAGTCCCCACAGTCCCCACAGTCCCCACAGTCCCCACAGTCTCCACAGTCCCCACAGTCCCCACAGTCTCCACAGTCCCCACAGTCCCCACAGTCTCCACAGTCTCCACAGTCCCCACAGTCCCCACAGTCCCCACAGTCCCCACAGTCCCCACAGTCCCCACAGTCCCCACAGTCCCCACAGTCCCCACAGTCCCCGCAGTCTCCACAGTCCCCACAGTCCCCGCAGTCTCCACAGTCCCCACAGTCCCCACAGTCCCCGCAGTCCCCGCAGTCCCCACAGTCCCCGCAGTCCCCACAGTCCCCGCAGTCCCCACAGTCCCCACAGTCCCCGAAGTCTCCACAGTCTCCACAGTCTCCACAGTCCCCGCAGTCCCCGCAGTCCCCACAGTCCCCACAGTCCCCGCAGTCCCCACAGTCCCCGCAGTCTCCACAGTCTCCACAGTCCCCGCTGTCCCCACAGTCCCCGCTGTCCCCACAGTCCCCGCTGTCCCCACAGTCCCCGCAGTCCCCACCGTCCCCACAGTCCCTACAGTCCCCGCAGTCCCCACAGTCCCCGCTATCTCCACCGTCCCCGCAGTCCCCACAGTCCCCACAGTCCCCACAGTCCCCGCAGTTTCCACAGTCTCCGCAGTCCCCGCAGTCCCCACAGTCCCCGCAGTCCCCACTGTCCCCGCAGTCCCCACCGTCCCCACTGTCCCCGCAGTTTCGACAGTCCCCGCTGTCCCCGCAGTTCCCGCTGTCCCAGCAGTCTCCACAGTCCCCACAGTCCCTGCAGTCTCCACAGTCCCCACAGTCCCCGCTGTCTCCACAGTCCCCACAGTCCCCGCTGTCCCCGCAGTCCCCACAGTCCCCACTGTCCCCGCAGTTTCAACAGTCCCCACAGTCCCCGCAGTCCCCACCGTCCCCACTGTCCCCGCAGTTTCGACAGTCCCCGCTGTTCCCGCAGTTCCCGCTGTCCCAGCAGTCTCCACAGTCCCCACAGTCCCTGCAGTCTCCACAGTCCCCACAGTCCCTGCAGTCTCCACAGTCCCCACAGTCCCCGCTGTCTCCACAGTCCCCACAGTCCCCGCAGTCCCCGCAGTCCCCACAGTCCCCGCTGTCTCCACAGTCCCCGCAGTCCCCACAGTCCCGCAGTCCCAGCAGTCCCCACAGTCCCCACAGTCCCGCAGTCCCCGCAGTCCCCCAGTCCCGTCCACAGTCCCCACTGTCCCACAGTCCCGCTGTCCCAGCAGTCCCACAGTCCCCACAGTCCCACAGTCCCAACAGTCCCCGCAGTCCCCACAGTCCCCACTGTCCCCGCAGTCTCCACAGTCCCCACTGTCCCCGCAGTCTCCACAGTCCCACAGTCCCACAGTCCCCGCAGTCCCCACAGTCCCCGCTGTCCCCGCAGTCTCCACAGTCCCCGCTGTCCCCGCAGTCTCCACAGTCCCCGCTGTCCCCGCAGTCTCCACAGTCCCCACTGTCCCCGCAGTCTCCACAGTCCCCACTGTCCCCGCAGTCCCACAGTCCCCACAGTCCCCGCTGTCCCCACAGTCTCCAGCAGCCCCCGCTGTCCCCGCAGTCTCCACAGTCCCCGCTGTCCCGCTGTCCCCAGCAGTCCCCGCAGTTCCCGCTGTCCCCGCAGTCCCCGCAGTTTCCACAGTCCCGCAGTCCCCGCAGTTTCCACAGTCTCCACAGTCCCCGCAGTTTCCACAGTTCCACAGTCCCCGCTGTCCCCGCAGTCTCCACAGTCCCCACAGTCCCCACAGTCTCCACAGGCCCCGCAGTCCTCGCAGTCCCCGCTGTCCCCGCAGTCCCCCGCTGTCCCCACAGTCCCCGCAGTCTCCACAGTCCCCCGCCGTCCCCGCTGTCCCCCACAGTCTCCACAGCCCCCACTGTCCCCGCAGTCTCCACAGTCCCCACAGTCCCTACGGTCTCCACAGTCCCCACTGTCCCCGCAGTCCCCGCTGTCCCCACAGTCCCCGCTGTCCCCACAGTCCCCGCTGTCCCCGCAGTCCCTACAGTTTCCACAGTCCCCACTGTCCCCGCAGTCTCCACAGTCCCCACAGTTTCCACAGTCCCCACAGTCCCCACAGTTTCCACAGTACCCGCTGTCCCCACAGTCTCCACAGTCCCCACAGTCCCCGCCCCGCAGTCCCCACAGTCCCCACAGTCTCCACAGTCTCCACAGTCCCCACAGTCCCCACAGTCTCCACAGTCCCTACAGTCTCCACAGTCCCCACAGTCCCCGCAGTCCCCACAGTCCCCACAGTTTCCACAGTACCCGCTGTCCATACAGTCTCCACAGTCCCCACAGTCCCCGCTGTCCCCGCAGTCCCTACAGTTTCCACAGTCCCCACTGTCCCCGCAGTCTCCACAGTCCCCACAGTTTCCACAGTCCCCGCTGTCCCCACAGTCCCACAGTCCCCGCTGTCCCCGCAGTCCCTACAGTTTCCACAGTCCCCACTGTCCCCGCTGTCCCCACAGTCCCCACAGTCTCACAGTCCCCACTGTCCCCGCAGTCTCCACAGTCCCTACAGTCTCCACAGTCCCCACAGTCCCCGCTGTCTCCGCAGTCCCTACAGTTTCCACAGTCCCCGCTGTCCCCACAGTCCCCACAGTCCCCACAGTTTCCACAGTACCCGCTGTCCCCGCAGTCTCCACAGTCCCCGCTGTCCCCGCAGTCCCTACAGTCTCCACAGTACCCGCTGTCCCCACAGTCTCCACAGTCCCCACTGTCCCCGCAGTCCCTACAGTCCCCGCAGTCCCCGCAGTCCCCACAGTCCCCACTGTCCCCGCAGTCTCCACAGTCCCCACAGTTTCCACAGTCCCCACAGTTTCCACAGTCCCCGCTGCCCCCACAGTCCCCACAGTCTCCACAGTCCCCACAGTCCCCACAGTCCCCACAGTCCCCGCAGTCCTCGCAGTCCTCACAGTCCCCGCAGTCCCCACAGTCCCCACAGTTTCCACTGTTTCCACAGTCCCCACTGTCCCCGCAGTCCCCACAGTCCCCGCAGTCCCCGCAGTCCCCACAGTCCCCGCAGTCCACAGTCCCCACAGTCCCCGCAGTTTCCACAGTCCCCGCTGTCCCCGCAGTCCCCACAGTCCCCGCAGTCCCCACAGTCCCCGCAGTCCCCACAGTCCCCACAGTCCCCGCAGTCTCCACAGTCCCCGCAGTCCCCACAGTCCCCACAGTCCCCGCAGTCTCCACAGTCTCCACAGTCCCCGCTGTCCCCACAGTCCCCGCTGTCCCCACAGTCCCCGCTGTCCCCACAGTCCCCGCAGTCCCCACCGTCCCCACAGTCCCTACAGTCCCCGCAGTCCCCACAGTCCCCGCTATCTCCACCGTCCCCGCAGTCCCCACAGTCCCCACAGTCCCCACAGTCCCCGCAGTTTCCACAGTCTCCACAGTCCCCGCAGTCCCCACAGTCCCCGCAGTCCCCACTGTCCCCGCAGTCCCCACCGTCCCCACTGTCCCCGCAGTTTCGACAGTCCCCGCTGTCCCCGCAGTTCCCGCTGTCCCAGCAGTCTCCACAGTCCCCACAGTCCCTGCAGTCTCCACAGTCCCCACAGTCCCCGCTGTCTCCACAGTCCCCACAGTCCCCGCTGTCCCCGCAGTCCCCACAGTCCCCACTGTCCCCGCAGTTTCGACAGTCCCCACAGTCCCCGCAGTCCCCACCGTCCCCACTGTCCCCGCAGTTTCGACAGTCCCCGCTGTCCCCGCAGTTCCCGCTGTCCCAGCAGTCTCCACAGTCCCCACAGTCCCTGCAGTCTCCACAGTCCCCACAGTCCCCGCTGTCTCCACAGTCCCCACAGTCCCCGCTGTCCCCGCAGTCCCCACAGTCCCCGCTATCTCCACCGTCCCCGCAGTCCCCACAGTCTCCACAGTCCCCGCAGTCCCCACCGTCCCCACTGTCCCCGCAGTCCCCACCGTCCCCACTGTCCCCGCAGTTTCGACAGTCCCCACTGTCCCCGCAGTTCCCGCTGTCCCAGCAGTCTCCACAGTCCCCACAGTCCCAACAGTCCCCACAGTCCCCGCAGTCCCCACCGTCCCCACTGTCCCCGCAGTTTCGACAGTCCCCGCTGTCCCCGCAGTTCCCGCTGTCCCAGCAGTCTCCACAGTCTCCACAGTCCCTGCAGTCTCCACAGTCCCCACAGTCCCCGCTGTCCCCGCAGTCCCCGCAGTCCCCGCTGTCCCCGCAGTTTCGACAGTCCCCGCTGTCCCCGCAGTTCCCGCTGTTTCCACAGTCCCCGCTGTCTCCACAGTCCCCACTGTCCCCGCAGTCCCTACAGTCCCCACTGTCCCTACAGTCCCCGCAGTCCCCGCAGTCCCCGCAGTCTCCACAGTCCCCACTGTCCCCGCAGTCCCTACAGTCTCCACAGTACCCGCTGTCCCCACAGTTTCCACAGTCCCCGCTGTCCCTACAGTCTCCACAGTACCCGCTGTCCCCACAGTCTCCACAGTCCCCACTGTCCCCGCAGTCTCCACAGTCCCCACTGTCCCCGCAGTCTCCACAGTCCCTACAGTCCCCGCAGTCCCCGCAGTCCCCACAGTCCCCACTGTCCCCGCAGTCTCCACAGTCCCGACAGTCCCCGCAGTCTCCACAGTCCTCGCAGTCCCCGCAGTCTCCACAGTCCCCACTGTCCCCGCAGTCTCCACAGTCCCCACTGTCCCCGCTGTCCCAGCAGTCTCCACAGTCCCCGCTGTCCCCGCTGTCCCAGCAGTCTCCACAGTCCCCGCTGTCCCCGCAGTCCCCACAGTCCCCGCTGTCCCCGCTGTCCCAGCAGTCCCCGCAGTTTCCACAGTCCTCGCAGTCCCCGCAGTTTCCACAGTCCCCACAGTCCCCGCAGTTTCCACAGTCTCCACAGTCCCCGCTGTCCCCGCAGTCTCCACAGTCCCCACAGTCCCCACAGTCTCCACAGTCTCCACAGTCTCCGCTGTCCCCGCAGTCCCCGCTGTCCCCGCAGTCCCCGCTGTCCCCACAGTCCCCGCAGTCTCCACAGTCCCCACTGTCCCCGCAGTCCCCGCTGTCCCCACAGTCTCCACAGTCCCCACTGTCCCCGCAGTCTCCACAGTCCCCACAGTCCCTACGGTCTCCACAGTCCCCACTGTCCCCGCAGTCCCCGCTGTCCCCACAGTCCCCGCTGTCCCCACAGTCCCCGCTGTCCCCGCAGTCCCTACAGTTTCCACAGTCCCCACTGTCCCCGCAGTCTCCACAGTCCCCACAGTTTCCACAGTCCCCACAGTCCCCACAGTTTCCACAGTACCCGCTGTCCCCACAGTCTCCACAGTCCCCACAGTCCCCGCTGTCCCCGCAGTCCCCGCAGTCCCCACAGTCTCCACAGTCTCCACAGTCCCCACAGTCCCCACAGTCTCCACAGTCCCTACAGTCTCCACAGTCCCCACAGTCCCCGCAGTCCCCACAGTCCCCACAGTTTCCACAGTACCCGCTGTCCATACAGTCTCCACAGTCCCCACAGTCCCCGCTGTCCCCGCAGTCCCTACAGTTTCCACAGTCCCCACTGTCCCCGCAGTCTCCACAGTCCCCACAGTTTCCACAGTCCCCACAGTCCCCACAGTTTCCACAGTACCCGCTGTCCCCACAGTCTCCACAGTCCCCACAGTCCCCGCTGTCCCCGCAGTCCCCGCAGTCCCCACAGTCTCC
>JAWQFJ010002277.1:13594-33433 GCA_034096865.1 Theodoxus fluviatilis
GTCCCCACAGTCCCCGCTGTCCCCGCAGTCCCTACAGTTTCCACAGTCCCCGCTGTCCCCACAGTCCCCACAGTCCCCACAGTTTCCACAGTACCCGCTGTCCCCGCAGTCTCCACAGTCCCCGCTGTCCCCGCAGTCCCTACAGTCTCCACAGTACCCGCTGTCCCCACAGTCTCCACAGTCCCCACTGTCCCCGCAGTCCCTACAGTCCCCGCAGTCCCCGCAGTCCCCACAGTCCCCACTGTCCCCGCAGTCTCCACAGTCCCCACAGTTTCCACAGTCCCCACAGTTTCCACAGTCCCCGCTGTCCCCACAGTCCCCACAGTCTCCACAGTCCCCACAGTCCCCACAGTCCCCACAGTCCCCGCAGTCCTCGCAGTCCTCACAGTCCCCGCAGTCCCCACAGTCCCCACAGTTTCCACTGTTTCCACAGTCCCCACTGTCCCCGCAGTCCCCACAGTCCCCGCAGTCCCCGCAGTCCCCGCAGTCCCCACAGTCCCCGCAGTCCACAGTCCCCACAGTCCCCGCAGTTTCCACAGTCCCCGCTGTCCCTGCAGTCCCCACAGTCCCCGCAGTCCCCACAGTCCCCGCAGTCCACAGTCCCCACAGTCCCCGCAGTCTCCACAGTCCCCGCAGTCTCCACAGTCCCCACAATCCCCGCAGTCCCCGCAGTCTCCACAGTCCCCACAATCCCCGCAGTCCCCGCTGTCTCCACAGTCCCCACAGTCCCCACAGTCCCCACAGTCTCCACAGTCCCCACAGTCTCCACAGTCCCCACAGTCCCCACAGTCCCCACAGTCCCCACAGTCCCCACAGTCCCCACAGTCCCCACAGTCCCCACAGTCTCCACAGTCCCCGCAGTCCCCGCAGTCTCCACAGTCCCCACAGTCTCCACAGTCCCCGCAGTCCCCACAGTCCCCACAGTCCCCACAGTCCCCGCTGTCCCCACAGTCCCCACAGTCTCCACTGTCCCCGCAGTCCCCACAGTCCCCACAGTCCCCACAGTCTCCACTGTCCCCGCAGTCCCCACAGTCCCCGCAGTCCCCACAGTCCCCACAGTCCCCACAATCCCCGCAGTCCCCACCGTCCCCACTGTCCCCGCAGTTTCGACAGTCCCCGCTGTCCCCGCAGTTCCCGCTGTCCCAGCAGTCTCCACAGTCCCCACAGTCCCTGCAGTCTCCACAGTCCCCACAGTCCCCGCTGTCTCCACAGTCCCCACAGTCCCCGCTGTCCCCGCAGTCCCCACAGTCCCCGCTATCTCCACCGTCCCCGCAGTCCCCACAGTCTCCACAGTCCCCGCAGTCCCCACCGTCCCCACTGTCCCCGCAGTCCCCACCGTCCCCACTGTCCCCGCAGTTTCGACAGTCCCCACTGTCCCCGCAGTTCCCGCTGTCCCAGCAGTCTCCACAGTCCCCACAGTCCCAACAGTCCCCACAGTCCCCGCAGTCCCCACCGTCCCCACTGTCCCCGCAGTTTCGACAGTCCCCGCTGTCCCCGCAGTTCCCGCTGTCCCAGCAGTCTCCACAGTCCCCACAGTCCCTGCAGTCTCCACAGTCCCCACAGTCCCCGCTGTCCCCGCAGTCCCCGCAGTCCCCGCTGTCCCCGCAGTTTCGACAGTCCCCGCTGTCCCCGCAGTTCCCGCTGTTTCCACAGTCCCCGCTGTCTCCACAGTCCCCACTGTCCCCGCAGTCCCTACAGTCCCCACTGTCCCCGCAGTCCCTACAGTCCCCGCAGTCCCCGCAGTCCCCGCAGTCTCCACAGTCCCCACTGTCCCCGCAGTCCCTACAGTCTCCACAGTACCCGCTGTCCCCACAGTTTCCACAGTCCCCGCTGTCCCCGCAGTCCCTACAGTCTCCACAGTACCCGCTGTCCC
Source organism: Theodoxus fluviatilis (assembly GCA_034096865.1). Lineage (NCBI taxonomy): Eukaryota > Metazoa > Mollusca > Gastropoda > Cycloneritida > Neritidae > Theodoxus > Theodoxus fluviatilis. The sequence goes on from JAWQFJ010002277.1 coordinate 15,468, forward strand.
CACAGTCTCCACAGTCCCCACTGTCCCCGCAGTCTCCACAGTCCCCACTGTCCCCGCAGTCTCCACAGTCCCTACAGTCCCCGCAGTCCCCGCAGTCCCCACAGTCCCCACTGTCCCCGCAGTCTCCACAGTCCCGACAGTCCCCGCAGTCTCCACAGTCCTCGCAGTCCCCGCAGTCTCCACAGTCCCCACTGTCCCCGCAGTCTCCACAGTCCCCACTGTCCCCGCTGTCCCAGCAGTCTCCACAGTCCCCGCTGTCCCCGCTGTCCCAGCAGTCTCCACAGTCCCCGCTGTCCCCGCAGTCCCCACAGTCCCCGCTGTCCCCGCTGTCCCAGCAGTCCCCGCAGTTTCCACAGTCCTCGCAGTCCCCGCAGTTTCCACAGTCCCCACAGTCCCCGCAGTTTCCACAGTCTCCACAGTCCCCGCTGTCCCCGCAGTCTCCACAGTCCCCACAGTCCCCACAGTCTCCACAGTCTCCACAGTCTCCGCTGTCCCCGCAGTCCCCGCTGTCCCCGCAGTCCCCGCTGTCCCCACAGTCCCCGCAGTCTCCACAGTCCCCACTGTCCCCGCAGTCCCCGCTGTCCCCACAGTCTCCACAGTCCCCACTGTCCCCGCAGTCTCCACAGTCCCCACAGTCCCTACGGTCTCCACAGTCCCCACTGTCCCCGCAGTCCCGCTGTCCCACAGTTCCCGCTGTCCCCACAGTCCCCGCTGTCCCCGCAGTCCCTACAGTTTCCACAGTCCCCACTGTCCCCGCAGTCTCCACAGTCCCCACAGTAGCCACAGTCCCCACAGTCCCCACAGTGACCACAGTAACCGCTGTCCCCCCAGTCTCCACAGTCCCCACAGTCCCCTCGCCCACAGTCCCCGCCCACTGCCCCACAGTCCCCGCTGTCCCGCAGTCCTACAGTTTCCACAGTCCCCACTGTCCCGCAGTCTCCAGTCCCCACAGTTTCCACAGTCCCCACAGTCCCCACAGTTTCCACAGTACCCGCTGTCCCCACAGTCTCCACAGTCCCCACAGTCCCCGCTGTCCCCGCAGTCCCCGCAGTCCCCACAGTCTCCACAGTCTCCACAGTCCCCACAGTCCCCACAGTCTCCACAGTCCCTACAGTCTCCACAGTCCCCACAGTCCCCGCAGTCCCCACAGTCCCCACAGTTTCCACAGTACCCGCTGTCCATACAGTCTCCACAGTCCCCACAGTCCCCGCTGTCCCCGCAGTCCCTACAGTTTCCACAGTCCCCACTGTCCCCGCAGTCTCCACAGTCCCCACAGTTTCCACAGTCCCCGCTGTCCCCACAGTCCCCACAGTCCCCGCTGTCCCCGCAGTCCCTACAGTTTCCACAGTCCCCACTGTCCCCGCTGTCCCCACAGTCCCCACAGTTTCCACAGTCCCCACTGTCCCCGCAGTCTCCACAGTCCCTACAGTCTCCACAGTCCCCACAGTCCCCGCTGTCCCCGCAGTCCCTACAGTTTCCACAGTCCCCGCTGTCCCCACAGTCCCCACAGTCCCCACAGTTTCCACAGTACCCGCTGTCCCCGCAGTCTCCACAGTCCCCGCTGTCCCCGCAGTCCCTACAGTCTCCACAGTACCCGCTGTCCCCACAGTCTCCACAGTCCCCACTGTCCCCGCAGTCCCTACAGTCCCCGCAGTCCCCGCAGTCCCCACAGTCCCCACTGTCCCCGCAGTCTCCACAGTCCCCACAGTTTCCACAGTCCCCACAGTTTCCACAGTCCCCGCTGTCCCCACAGTCCCCACAGTCTCCACAGTCCCCACAGTCCCCACAGTCCCCACAGTCCCCGCAGTCCTCGCAGTCCTCACAGTCCCCGCAGTCCCCACAGTCCCCACAGTTTCCACTGTTTCCACAGTCCCCACTGTCCCCGCAGTCCCCACAGTCCCCGCAGTCCCCGCAGTCCCCGCAGTCCCCACAGTCCCCGCAGTCCACAGTCCCCACAGTCCCCGCAGTTTCCACAGTCCCCGCTGTCCCTGCAGTCCCCACAGTCCCCGCAGTCCCCACAGTCCCCGCAGTCCACAGTCTCCACAGTCCCCGCAGTCTCCACAGTCCCCGCAGTCTCCACAGTCCCCACAATCCCCGCAGTCCCCGCAGTCTCCACAGTCCCCACAATCCCCGCAGTCCCCGCTGTCTCCACAGTCCCCACAGTCCCCGCAGTCCCCACAGTCTCCACAGTCCCCACAGTCTCCACAGTCCCCACAGTCCCCACAGTCCCCACAGTCCCCACAGTCCCCACAGTCCCCACAGTCCCCACAGTCCCCACAGTCTCCACAGTCCCCGCAGTCCCCGCAGTCTCCACAGTCCCCACAGTCTCCACAGTCCCCGCAGTCCCCACAGTCCCCACAGTCCCCACAGTCCCCGCTGTCCCCACAGTCCCCACAGTCTCCACTGTCCCCGCAGTCCCCACAGTCCCCACAGTCCCCACAGTCTCCACTGTCCCCGCAGTCCCCACAGTCCCCGCAGTCCCCACAGTCCCCACAGTCCCCACAATCCCCGCAGTCCCCACCGTCCCCACTGTCCCCGCAGTTTCGACAGTCCCCGCTGTCCCCGCAGTTCCCGCTGTCCCAGCAGTCTCCACAGTCCCCACAGTCCCTGCAGTCTCCACAGTCCCCACAGTCCCCGCTGTCTCCACAGTCCCCACAGTCCCCGCTGTCCCCGCAGTCCCCACAGTCCCCGCTATCTCCACCGTCCCCGCAGTCCCCACAGTCTCCACAGTCCCCGCAGTCCCCACCGTCCCCACTGTCCCCGCAGTCCCCACCGTCCCCACTGTCCCCGCAGTTTCGACAGTCCCCACTGTCCCCGCAGTTCCCGCTGTCCCAGCAGTCTCCACAGTCCCCACAGTCCCAACAGTCCCCACAGTCCCCGCAGTCCCCACCGTCCCCACTGTCCCCGCAGTTTCGACAGTCCCCGCTGTCCCCGCAGTTCCCGCTGTCCCAGCAGTCTCCACAGTCCCCACAGTCCCTGCAGTCTCCACAGTCCCCACAGTCCCCGCTGTCCCCGCAGTCCCCACAGTCCCCGCTGTCCCCGCAGTTTCCACAGTCCCCGCTGTCCCCACAGTTTCCACAGTTTCCACAGTCTCCACAGTCCCCACTGTCCCCGCAGTTTCCACAGTCCCCGCTGTCCCCACAGTCCCCGCTGTCCCCGCAGTCTCCACAGTCCCCACAGTCTCCACAGTCTCCACAGTCCCCGCTGTCCCCACAGTCTCCACAGTCTCCACAGTCCCCGCTGTCCCCACAGTCTCCACAGTCCCCGCTGTCCCCACAGTCTCCACAGTCCCCACTGTCCCCGCAGTCTCCACAGTCCCCACTGTCCCAGCAGTCTCCACAGTCTCCACAGTCCCCACTGTCCCCGCAGTCTCCACAGTCCCCACAGTCTCCACAGTCCCCGCTGTCCCCACAGTCTCCACAGTCCCCGCAGTCCCCGCAGTCTCCACAGTCCCCACAGTCCCCGCAGTCTCCACAGTCTCCACAGTCTCCACAGTCTTCGCTGTCCCCACAGTCTTCACAGTCTCCACAGTCCCCGCTGTCTCCACAGTCCCCGCTGTCCCCACAGTTTCCACAGTCCCCAAAGTCTCCACAGTCTCCACAGTCCCCGCTGTCCCCACAGTCCCCGCTGTCCCCACAGTCCCCGCTGTCCCCACAGTTCCCGCTGTCCCCGCAGTCCCCACAGTCCCCACAGTCCCCACAGTCTCCACAGTCTCCACAGTCTCCACAGTCCCCACAGTCCCCACAGTCTCCACAGTCCCCGCTGTCCCCACAGTCTCCACAGTCCCCGCAGTCCTCACAGTCCCCGCTGTCCCCACAGTCTCCACAGTCCCCACAGTCTCCACTGTCCCCGCTGTCCCCACAGTCTCCACAGTCCCCGCAGTCCTCACAGTCCCCGCTGTCTCCACAGTCCCCACTGTCCCCACAGTTTCCACAGTCCCCACAGTCCCCACAGTCTCCACAGTCCCCACAGTCCCCACAGTCTCCACAGTCCCCGCTGTCCCCACAGTCTCCACAGTCCCCACAGTCCCCGCTGTCCCCACAGTCTCCACAGTCCCCGCTGTCCCCACAGTCTCCACAGTCCCCACAGTCCCCACAGTCTCCACAGTCCCCGCTGTCCCCACAGTCTCCACAGTCCCCGCTGTCCCCACAGTCCCCGCTGTCCCCACAGTTCCCGCTGTCTCCACAGTCCCCACTGTCCCAGCAGTCTCCACAGTCCCCACAGTCCCCACAGTCCCCACAGTCCCCGCTGTCCCCACAGTCTTCACAGTCCCCGCAGTCCCCGCAGTCCCCACAGTCCCCACTGTCCCCACAGTTTCCACAGTCCCCGCAGTTTCCACAGTCCCCCAGTCCCCGCAGTCCCCGCAGTCCTCACAATCCTCACAGTTCCCACAGACTCGGTGTGGACACTCAGTGCATCTGTGCCTAGGTCATGCTGACCCTGTTTCCCACTGCAGTCTGGACATGGAACTCCGGGCCTTCTGGCGGACTTTCCACCACCGACACCACTTCCGGCGCGGCCGTCTGCTTCTGACTGGAGCTACTGGTTTCTTGGGCGCCTTCCTGCTGCGAGAGCTCATCCTCAACAGCAAGGTAGGTAACTTTGACTTGGCTGATTCAAGGAAGGTAATATTCCTCAACAACAGGTTGGGTAACTCTTGCCTTCAAAGTTTCAAGACAGATAACTCTTCTTCAAGGCTGAAACGGGCAAACTGTCATCTTTTCAAGGTAGGTAACTCTTTCGGAATGCCGAGGTGGGCCACTCTGCCTCAACTGCTTCAAGGTAGCCAACTCTTGTCCTAATAGCCTCAAGGTGGGTAACAGTTTCTCTCTACTAATATAATTTACCCTGGGTGTAATACCAAAAAGTTGGAAACTTCCTCAGCACCAAAGTGCAGCTAACGTTTTTTTTTTCCATTTCCAAGGTGTATAACTATTTCCCACACTAGGATCCCCGAACCCAAACTTGATGGTTCGCCTCTGCAAGAACACAGGAAACTTTTTCAATAATGAGATTGGACAACATCCATTAAACTTAGATATCAAGCTTTTCCAATTGTCTAAGGTTGGCAACGCTTCCCTGCACCGGTAAAGATGACTCCGGAATATTTCCTAACAGCAACACAACTATCAAGAAAGAAAACTTATTCACACACAAAGGTAGACAATTCTCGCATGTCCAAGACGGGTAACTCATCCTCAGCACAAAGGTAATTGACTCATCCTCAGCACAAACGTAAGTGACTCATCCTCATCACAAAGGTAAATTACTCTTCGTCAACTCAAAGGTAGGTGTCTCGCTCTCACCACAAAGGTAAGTGACTCTTCGTCAACACAAAGGTAGGTGACTCGTCCTTCACGTCAAGGTAGACATCCCACTTGCTGCCATCCTGCCATTGTTGTAAAATCTCTATGAACCCTTTGTATTTGGAACGTGTTTGTTGCTAAGCTGTTGAGTGATGCGGAACAATGGAGAAATAAACACTGGTCCGAGTCTTGCTTTATTTGGAACAAGAGTTGCTTTGACTACTTGCAAACGAATATGAATAATTATGTTGTTTTCCTACAGCTGCTTTATTTGGAACAAGAGTTGCTTTGACTACTTGCAAAAACCTCCCAGCGATCTTTGTGAGAATTATTTGTTTTGCCTTCTGGAATCTGGCTGTCCATCTTTTACCTACTTGCAAACGAAAATGAACATGTTGTTTTCCTACAGCTGCTAATCTACGCCTTAGTGCGGGAACTGCCCGGCATCGAACCCAGAGCGCGTCTGGAGAAGACCCTGCGTCAGTTCGGGGTGATCCACGACCCTGAATCGGGTACCAGCCCCACCAAGAGCCAGGTCCTCGTGAAACAGCTTCTGCCTGAGAGAGTCACTCCAATCAAGGGTAAGTCTTCACTCAACATGTATGTACATGGTTGTGGGCTTGAGTTGATGTCATGCACTTCTTTCGGTCACCTCAGCTTACCCTCCCAACCCAACCTTGCACATCCTACCCACCAACCGACCGACCGACCAACTTTCCGACCTTCTGACCAACGAACCAAGCAACCCACCAACCAACCAAATGACCAACCGATCAATTGACCGACCGACCGACCGACGGACCGTCCTACCGACCAACCGACCCACCAACCCACCGACCAACCAACCAACCAACCAATCAACCAATCAACCAACTAACCAATCAGCTTATCTGTCTAGAAACAGACACCACTTCTGTAGAATGTAGATGAACTCCCTAACCCTACATTGGCTCATAGTGTAGGAGTGACAGTCTTAAACATGTAATAGGCTTTGTTACCCGTCAGAGCTACTGTGTGATGATGACGAAGTAACTATGATTATTTTGCAGTTGCAAATCGGAAATGATGATGTGACGGTGGGAAAAATGTTGTGACCCTGGCTGCGTGACATCATTACAGGAAACGTGGCCCTGGAGAATCTGGGCATGCGACAGGACGACTACGTCTACCTCACCACCGATATTGACGTCGTCGTGCACGCTGCTGCAACCGTCAACCTGGCCTACCCCTACAGCGTGAGTCTCGCCCCCTCCCTCCACCCTCCCCACACCCACCTTCCCACCCTCATGTCCATCTTCCCCCCTCGCTCCGTCTGCCATTCTCCACCGCCACTCCATTTCTCACAACTTCCAACATTGCCCACCCTTTGCACGAGAGTCTCTCCCATCTTCCTCATTCAGTGTCTTCCCCATTCCTTCTTCATACTTAGCATACGTTCCAGCCTGACCTACTTTCTGGCCGAGTAGTTAGAGCGTTCGACCTGGGGTTGTTTGCAGCTAGTGAGTGCGACGTTTGAAACTTCTGAGCTTCGACAGTTGCATCCTTCAGCAAGGTGGTCTACATACGCTGTCTCTGTCCACCAAGGAGTAAAACAGGATGCCTCTGAGAGCTGGAGCAAAATATTGTGCACATTGTTTTTGGTGGGATCTTTCATAGCTTGGATGCATGCTCCACAGAAAGTGAGATGCGTTGGAATTATTATTGCAGTGGGCACCATGTCCTGGCGGTAAAATGTGCCATTCAAGCACCCATTGACAGACAAAATGTCGCCATATTAGAGCAAGCACCTTGAATTTACTTTGCAGGCGCTGTACGGGCCCAACGTTCTGGGCACCGCCAACGTCCTGGTCTTTGCCTACACTGGCAAGGTCAAGCCTGTCCACTACATAAGGTCAGTCTCTCCCACTGCCACCTGCCGTGATGGGCCTTTTAGTCTTGTCTTGTATATCTTATACAAACGTGTAAAATTGCAATATCACACACACACACACACACACACACACACACACACACACACACATGCACACACACACACACACTCACACACATGAAACGATAAAGCATTTCAAACTGCGCAGCAATGGAAATACATTTTGAGAACATGTTTAGAGCAGGACAAAAATATTTTCCTCACTGTAAAGCAGTTACAGCCCATACAATGATGACAAATTTAGGGCACACCAAGCGAACATCTAGCAATGCGGGTGATGATTATATAGAAAAAATAGTCTTAATGTACTGAGACCGAATATAACTGCAATATACAGTTTATAATAAAGTATCTGACGGGCAATTATCTTATTCGGTAAGGCTATCATTAATAGGCCACACTTGTGGACTCGTCCAAGGAGAGGGTTGCTTGAAGCTGACGTGCTTCACCGCAAGACGGGCCACATCATGTGTGTATTTACATCGGCGATTTTGCTCGAGACAAATCTCGGCAAATCTCAGCCAATGAGGTGATGTGGCCCGTCTGACGGTAAAGCACGTCAGCTTCAAGCACTCCTCTCCTTGGACGAGTCCACGAGATTGGCTCATTAATGGAAGCCTTACCTCTTATTCATTTACAGATCGCAAGGGGGAAATATTTCTCGTTAGTATATATATACATATTGATTACTTTGCGACCGTATCACGGATTCTATGCACAAGACAAAAAATCCTTCACCGAATTATTTTTGCATGTTCCAAAGTATTGACTTCTACATCAGGCTACAGAGATAACATGTAGGGCTAGATGCGATGAATACGATTGCAAAGGTACAGACAGATCGACAGACCAACAGCTGGACAGAGAGAAAGGACGGGCAGATGAAATGACGGTCTGGTTGGCTGCCCAGCTGTCTAGCTGAAAGAAATGCTGCCAGCGGTTTTAGCTTTAAAAAGACAACTGAAACGTTTGCACAAAATCTATATTTTGCAAAAACATTTGTCGCATATACTTTTCGACAGAAACACTTGTTTTCATTGTTGTTTTCTATTCATTATAGTTTGTACCATTCTGTCCATGTTGTGCAATCCTTACTATGCTGACTGCTGTGCTGTCCGTGTTATGCTGTCCATGCTATGCAATCCGTGATATGCTGACTGCTGTGCTGTCCGTGCCATGCTGACTGCTTGTAGCATGGAAAATCGTGTCCCGTGGAAAATCGTGACCGGAAGTCATCGCAGAGTTATCTGCTCGGCTCTCTCTTTATGCGATTTACCGCTCCTGCACCTGTTCTTCGCATGGAATATATTCCGACAAACGACGCATTAGTTGCTTTACGAGGTTTTGGTGCATTTGTGTAGTTTAACACATGATGTAGCGTTCAAAAAAGTTTTCCCCCGTGCAAAGCCGTCTCCCCTGCCGGAAATAATATGGGAGTCACCTCCCTGTAGTCTATTTGTAGTCTGGTTTTATAAAACGCGACCGTTGACTGACTTGGCACGCCCGGGGAGTTATGCTAAGATCCGGCCGCGTTAATATATCTGCGTTTTGTGACAAACGTCTTGCTCGGCGGTACTGTACTCCATGCACCTTAACGGTGCGCGTGATTCGGGTGTAATCTTAAGCTAAACGACGTTCCGAATGTTTCCGACTTCGACCATTTCAGCAGCGCCAATAAACCTCGTTTAGCTTAAGATTACACCCGAATCACGCGCACCGTTAAGGTGCATGGAGTACAGTACCGCCGAGAAAGACGTTTGTCACAAAACGCAGATATATTTACGCGGCCGGATCTTAGCATAACTCCCCGGGCGTGCCAAGTCAGTCAGGCGGAGTGGCGGGTGCCGTCTCTTTTTAGAGTTGAATTCTCAGCACGTCCCGAGCAGATAACTCTGCGATGACTTCCGGTCACGATTTTCCACGGGACACGATTTTCCATGCTACACTGCTGTGCTGTCCATGCCATGCTGACTGCTGTGCTGTCCGTGTTATGCTGACTGCTGTGCTGTCCATGCCATGCTGAATGCTGTGCTGTCCGTGTTATGCTGTCCATGCTATGCAATCCGTGAAATGCTGACTGCTGTGCTGTCCGTGCCATGCTGACTGCTGTGCTGTCCGTGCCATGCTGACTGCTGTGCTGTCCGTGCCATGCTGACTGCTGTGCTGTCCGTGCCATACTGACTGCTGTGCTCTCCATGCCGTGCTGACTGCTGTGCTGTCCATGCCATGCTGACTGCTGTGCTGTCCATGCCATGCTGACTATCGTGCTGTCCATGCCATGCTGACTGCTGTGCTGTCCGTGCCATGCTGACTGCTGTGCTGTCCGTGCCATGCTGACTGCTGTGCTGTCCGTGCCATGCTGACTGCTGTGCTGTCCGTGCCATGCTGACTGCTGTGCTGTCCGTGCCATGCTGACTGCTGTGCTGTCCATGCCATGCTGATTGCTGTACTGTCGTGCCATGCTGATTGCTGTGCATGCTGTCCATGCCATGCTGACTGCTGTGCTGTCCGTGCCATGCTGATTGCTGCGCTGTCCGTGCCATGCTGACTGCTGTGCTGTCCATGCCATGCTGATTGCTGTGCTGTCGTGCCATACTGATTGCTGTGCTGTCCATGCCATGCTGACTGCTGTGCTGTCCGTGCCATGCTGATTGCTGTGCTGTCCGTGCAGCACGGATGCTGTGTTCCCTACAGGCCTGCAGAACTGCAGAGAGACGGACAGTGCCGAGGCCTACAGCCAGCAACTGACGGACGGCTACTCCCAGTCCAAGTGGGTGGCTGAACAGCTGTGCCACAAAGCCATTGCCCGTGGCCTTCCCACCACCATCTACAGACTGGGTAGGTCACGGTCATTACGTTAGCGTTGATTATCACATACGCATGTTCAATGTCGTAGATGCTTTGAACAATGCAGACTTTCATGACACTGTCTTATTTGAATGCAGTGATGATAGAGAATGCCTAGATAAGAGAAATCAAGCTTTACGGCCTATCAGCCTTTGCCGTCTATGTAAGGCCATCCTTAACGAAAATAACTTGAGCTGGTTAGAGTAAGAGCTAGTCAAGTCTCGATTTCCCTAAAGATATTGCTTCTTGAGAATCTTGTAGGGAAACGTGGGGGATCTATTCTTACCCCTAGACCACAGGGGTATTCCCTCTTCCTTCTTTCCTAGTTTGTTGGCGTCGACGAAGATCCATCAGTCAGTCATCCTGGGGCTGGGTGGAGACAGCAGGTCTTTGGATGTGCAGACGGCTAGAGAGGCCAATAGGCACATACACGTAAAGGGTTTTTGGGTAGTGATGGCAGCCAGCAGCTGTGGGTTACTGGCTCGGGCTTATTTGACCTGCTGCCATTGCTCAGTTTTGGTGGTCCAGTTGGCCTGGTATGTCACGGCAAGCCAAAGGGTTATTTATAGACTGCCGAGAGACGAGAAAGGAAATGGACGACATCGTATCTGGCTTTTCAGGCAACCAGAGTGGTGACAGCGAGCAGGCCTACTGGAATCCCCAAGACTTCACGCTGCTGGTTCTCCAGGAGTGTGTGCACTCTGGCTTGGCGCCGGACGTGACGTGGCAGATGGAAATGACCCCAGTGGACTTCACGGCCAACGCCATCGTCCGTCTCATGCAGGACCCCGAGTCCATCACAAAGACCTTTCACCTGATCAACACGTGTCCACTCCAGGCCAAGTGGGTGTTGGGTTGGTCACCTGGGGTTTGGGTCGTGTAATCTGCATGTGAGTGTGTGTGGATTGGTAGATTGGGATTTAGGCTGTGTAATCTGTGTGTGGGGCTGTGGTGGGAGTTGGTAGGTTGGGGTTAGGGCTGTGTAATCTATGAGTGTGTGGAGGTTCGTAGGTTGGAGTTTGGGCTGTGTAATCTGTGTGCGTGTGTGGGGGTTGGTAGGTTGGGTTTTGGGCTGTGTAATCTGTGAATGAGTGTGGGGGGGTTGGTAAGGTTGGGGTTTGGGCTGTGTAATCTGTGAATGAGTGTGTGAGGGTTGGTAAGCTTGATGATGGGGTGTGGAAAGGTGAGTGCGTGCATGTATGTGTATATGCACTTCTGTGTGGGTGTGTATTTGTGTTGATGTTTGTATGTGCGTGAATGAGCGTGCGTTTGTGTGTGTGTGTGTGTGTGTGTGCGTGCGTGCGTGCATGCATACGTGTGCGTGTATGCGTGTGTGTGTGTGTGTGCGTGTGTGCGTGTGTGTGTGTAGATGAGAGATTATATACATGCACATGTATATATTTATGTATAAGCGTGCGTTTGTGTAGGGATTGGCCGGGGTAGGCTTGTGCGTAATAGAGTGTGCGTCCATGCTTATATGTATGTGTGTGTCCATGTGTGCGTGCGCATGTGTATGTGTATGTGTATGTGTGTGCACATGTGTGTGCGTACATGTGTGTGCGTGCGTGTGAGCATGAGCATGTTCTGTTGTGGATTAAATTGAGTGAAGGATGGCAAATGGGTCGGTGATGGGGGGTAATGTGTCAAGCGGTTTGAGACCCAGACGTTAATGAGAAGTCTCCACAAAACCATTCCTTTATTGTTTACCTTTTCTGAGTGTGTTCATACGCACGCCTACCATGTATGTTTGTGGATTTATTTTTCGTCGCATGTTAGTGAATTAGTGACAATGTGTGGTTGAGTGTTTCTGGGCTAAATGTCACTGTGGATAGAAGTGGACCGACTACAACTTACCCTTTGTTTTTCAGATGGGTGTTTGAGTGGATGAGGGCACACAAGTACCCCTTGACCTTTGTCCCCTTCTCGGAGTGGAGAGAGAAGTAAGAAGCACAGTGATACCATGGTATTCTAGAGATGCATCAGCAACAGCCTGGTGTTACGCATCCGTTCATGATGGCGAAGTTGGGGCTCTGTGGCATAGTGGTTAGAGCGTTCGACCAGTCGCTTGCGGCTGATGGGTGCGGTGTTCGAAGCTGCACAGATCCTAGAGTTGCATCCTTGGGCAAGATGCTTCACCCACATTGCCTCTCCTACCTTGAGCAAGGTGCTTCACCCACAATGCCTCTCCTACCGAGGAGTATAACCGGTCACTGGGCGCTGCACAGTGGCGAACGGGGGTGAAATTCCCCAAACAGAATTTCCTTTGAAAAAGGACACAATGAATAATAATGGTGGTGGTGGTGGTTCAAACGGAACAAACTATATATAGCCTTTACTAGTCACCACCCAGAAAACTATACACAAAACTCTGCAACGTAGTTCATTTTTGGTAGTCATTCTTAATCTCTCGAATTTCAAAGAATGTATTACAGACAGTGCAAAAGGTTTGATGTAGCGTATGATATTAAAATAACTCAAACTATAAGACCTGGAAGCCGTGTTTTGTCACAAAATTCTATATGATTGGAAAATGAGGACTAGAAAACGTCACACTGCCTTGATCGTGATAAGATTTCCTCTCTTCTTACTTCCTGTCAGTGCCATGGCCAAAGGGGTCAAGTTCGGCGGAAACGGAAGACCCGCTAGAAACGAGCACCTGGTCCGTCTGCTTGAAACCTACATCACGTGAGTGCAAAACCCGGATGTTCATGTCTCATTCTCGTCGCCTTGTCCCTATGATTGAGGCTGGAATTTCCATCGAGTCTCAAGGTGTAGTTAGACCCAAGAGGTGTTGGTAACCTGACCAGAGCTCATGACCGTGTTTCGCCTTACTCTGTATGTTTGGCTGCATGCAAAGATGAAAACAAAAGGATATGACGTGACATATCTCTAGGTTCTATACTGGAGGAAAAAAGTTAGGGACGGACCACTGATTTTACCTCTTAAATTCATTTGTCTGAAACACCCTGTTCCTTTGTAAACAAAATCAAATGGCTGTCACATGTTATCCACCAGTGGGTAGGGTATGCTGTTAGCAGGAAACCTGCAAGGGATCCTCTGTCGCAAAGCTGTAGCACGAGACACAAAGTGCAAAATCGCCAAAAACTAGGCTGTTTTCTGGCGTGCACACATGGGCAGGTAAGATGGAAAAATCGGTTTGCACGTGCAAGGATATTTCGTGGAGTGTGAATTGTAATCACAAACTTGGCTTTATAAGCTGCTGGTTTTCTGCTAGCTGCCATCTTCTCACCATGCCTGCCAGAAGGAAGCTGACCAACGCCCGACAGAGGAAGAGCCATTGCCTGGCTGCAAGAGGGCGTATCCAAATGCGAAGTGGCCAGGCGACTACAAGTGTCCCACTCAGTCATCGTAAGACTGAATCAGCGATTCCAGGCCACCAACGATGTCCAGGAGAGGCCCAGGTAGGGTCGCCCCAAAAAGACCACACCTCGGGAAGATCGCTTCATTGAACGGCAGGCGCTGCAGCACCGGTCCACCACCTCCATGGTCATCAGAGGACAGCTAAGGACGGCCACCAACACCAACGTTAGCGAGAGGACCGTCCGCAACCGCCTGCATGACGTCCGGCTGCGGAGTCGTCGTCCTGCTGTACGTTCCCTACTGACACAGGCTCATCGCCAGGCTCGTCTGGCCTGGAGTCGCCGCCATTTCAGGTGGACACGTCGGGACTGGGCAAAGGTCCTGTTCAGTGATGAGTCCAGGTTCAACCTGTACCATTATGACGGGCGGCAGCGGATCTGGAGGCGTGAGGGCGAGCGCTACGAGGACGACACAGTGCAGGAGAGGGTGGCCTTCATCTGGGCGGGCTTCCGCCTTCAGCATCGCACCCCCCGGTACCATGTGGTCGGGAATCTCACTGGCCAGCGATACAGGGACGAGATTCTTGCCTTTCTTGTTCTGCTGACCCTGCAGCAGATTGGCCCGAACGCCGTGTTCCAGGATGACAATGCTACTCCTCACAGGGCCAGGCTTGTCAACGACTACATCCAGCAAGCTGGCGTCGTCAGGATGGACTTTCCTGCCTGTTCCCCGGACATGAGCCCCCATTCAGCACGTATGGGACGAACTTGCCAGGCGGGTGAGGGCCAACCAGCAGCCTCCCAGAAACCCACAGCAGCTGCTTCAGCTGCTCCAACTCGAGTGGCAAGCCATTCCACAGGCCTTTTTTTACCAAGTTGGTGAATTCTATGCTGCCGAGGTGTGAAGAACTGCAGCGCAGTCGCGGCGGACACACGCATTATTGAATTCATGAAAGACTTGCTTTTTTAATTTTGACCCCTCAACCGTATGAGGACCGGTATATCCGAATCGACTCAATGCAATGAACCCAAATATTGCAGTATTGTTGACAAGTGAATGAAGTAAACATGTACCAAATTACATTGCGATATGTTTACTCGTTTCTTTGCTGTGGTTGCGTATGTGAGCCGTCCCTAACTTTTTCCCCGCTAGTATATTATGTAGTGTGTGCGTGTGTGCGTGTGTTTGCATGTGCGTGTGCGTGCTAATCTATGCGCGCGCGCGCGCGTGTGTGTGTGTGTGTGTGTGTGTGTGTGTGAGAGAGAGAGAAAACAAAATTGTACACACACACACACACACATAAACACACACACACACTGGCGCACGCACGCACTTACACATACACTCACGCACGCACACACACTTACACACTCTACACACTCACACACACTTACACACACACGCACTTACACACGCACTTACTCAAACACACACACACACACACGCACTTACTCACACACACACACACACAACGGGTGGATAGGTGATAGATGGACAGTCAGACAGGCACAGACAACAGAGATAGACGTACATATAGACAAAAGTGCACATATCTACTGACAACTTTCTACCTCTCCAGCCTGTGCACTTCAAATCATGACTTCTGCTCTGGTATCCTGTGCAGGGACGAGACGTTCTTCACTAGCCTCAGCACCTACGACAGGGAGCTAGTGGACGCAGCGCTGTCCAGACTGGGGATGACCTACCCCAAGGTGGACTCCACACAGCTGGAGGTCTACTTTGACCAGCTGGCCGCCCGCCACGTCATCGCCAAGCGTCGCCGTCCCACCTTTTCCGCTGGTGTGTGGCCGTTCTATGTTGGCTTTCTCGTTGTCGTGCTTTGCAGACTGTCCTGATGTCTTGACTGACCTGTAGTCCTGACTGACCTGAAATCTTGACTGACCTGTAGTCCTGACTGTCTTGTGGTCTTGACTGACCTGTAGTCCTGACTGTCTTGTGGTCTTGACTATGCTGTCGCCTCTGCTGTGTTGTAGTCTGACTGTCCCGTAGTCTTAGCTGTCCTGTGGTCATAACCTTTTTGTAGTCCTGTCTTGTAGTTTTCTCCTGAAGTCTTGACTGTGCTATTGTCCTGACTATCCTGTTGTCTTGACTGTGCTGTAGTCTTGTCTGTGCTGTAATCTTGTGTGCCTTGTACTGTTGAGTGTGCTGTGGTCTTGAGTGCCCCGCAGTCTTCTCTGTGCTGTAGTCTTGAGTGTCCTGTAGTCTTGAGTGTCCTGTAGTGTCTTGTAGTCCTAACTGTGCTGTAGCCTTGACTGTCCAGCAGTCTTAACTGTGCTGTATTATTTGTAGCGTTATGGGCTTGTGGTTAACGCCTTGTGTGGGTTTGAATGAAACGAGTCTATTTGAGTTTTGTCGGAGGATAGCGTGGAGCCATCTCATGCAATCGTGCCGATTCTACAGACTGGTCTGCGAGGCTGCAAGCGTGGAATGAGGACGCGGCTCGTGAATATTTCTTTACTTTGATGTAGCTAGAAACTCCCTACGGAGCGAAGCAGAAGACGGTCTTCAGAGGAAGAGCCCCCGTCGCCGAGTGTTTCGGCCCTATAATCTTCCTTACACTCTCGGGGGGTGGGCCACACCTGGACTGACCTCCAGGTGTCCGTCTTTCTGCCACTGTATTTGGCAGGGGCGGGGAGAAGCAATCGGAATTAAGCATTTTTGCTCAAGGATGCAACTCTGGAATCCGAGCCGTTTCGAACCCCGCACCCTCTGTCAGCAGGTCCAGCGCGCTACCGCTCTTGCCACAGAGCTTCGCGGGGAACGCGCTCCCTTATTGGCAGGTCTTTTTCTTCACTTCGAGATCGCGCCTGGGGGGGGGGGGGGGGGGGGGGGGGGGGGGCATGCCACGTGACCTCGCCCGCGTGACTGGCCACGGCGGGTTATTGGGTGGAGGAATGTGCCACGGTACAGACAAGTTTTCCGTTCAAATTCGTGTCACATTAGCGCACACTAGGTGGACCCTAATCTCTGCTGTTTCTGCGCATCCATATCCAGACAGATGCCCCCTCTGCGGCTTCTGCCATGGCTCTTGCTGCCTGTGTGCACTTCCGGCTTGAGAGGCCGAGTTCTCTGCAGGCGCCGTGGACTGTGTGGCCTACGAAACCCCTAGCTCCCACCTCGACCGCAAGGGGTTCGTATTTTGCTTGCTTGACTTGGTGCCACTCTTCCATCTTGTCTTCCATGGGCACTGTCAGTTCTATGAGGACCATTCTCTTGGTCTTTGCAGAGTGGAGCACAATGTCTGGTCGCTGCCCTGTCTCTCTGATCTCTGCGGGGTACCGGCTTTGCCCTTTTAGATCAGTTGCTATTGTCCAGTCTTGTTGTGCAGCTGTAAGGACGCCGGATGTTGCCGTTTTCCTGCGCACTGCATTTCCCGACTCTCCGGCCCTCACGAACTTCTTTTGCTGTGGGAGCCCTTTTTCCTCGGCATTAGCGTGCCCTATCGCCTCCTCCGCTGCTTGGGCCAGGTGGTGGAGAACCTTGTTGTGGCGCCAGGTGTACCGTCCAAGGCCCAGGGCCACGCCACACGCTGACAGGACATGGTTGAGGGTCTGTTTCACCCCACAAAGCGGACAGTTGGTGTCTGATGTCTTTCCCCATCTGGCCAGATTCGCGTTGGTGGGTAGCAGATCATACGTAGCCCTAATTATGAAAGCCAGCCGCATTGGTGCCATGTGCCAGATGTCTCTCCAGGACAGCTTTCTTTGCTCTGCTGCGTCCCAAGTTGTCCATTGGCCTTGCTGTGCCTGCTGCACCGCTGCAGCTGCCCTCTTGGCTTCCTCTGCTGCCCTTATTTCCTGGCTCACCATGTCGCGTTTGCCTTTGTTTCCTGCCCTTGACCAGAATGTTGGTCTCTCACTGTATCCGAGACCTTGTCGACCGCTTTTGGTGTGTCCCATGACTTCCTTCAGCTTCAGGCTCTCCGTGGCTGCGTCGACTGCCCCCTGAGCAGTCCATTTCTTTCCCGATCTGATGGTGGGCAGGGTTGATCTCACCAGGGTGTCCTCCGACGTCTGGAGCATCATGAGCAGTCTGGCGTTGCCCACCTTGAATTCCTCCGTGATCGATTTTAGTGGCAGAGCGAGCTTGTTTGTCTTCCCATATAGCCCCACGTTCGTGAAGCCGGGGGGGGGGGGGGGGGGGGGGGGGGGGCACCAAGCCATGCGTCGGGCGCCCGCCCTCGGGGCATGCGCGCCAGCAGGCGCAACGGAGCAACGGCGTGTCCCGGGTCGCGTGCAACGGGGGGGGGGGGGCGACGGGACGATGCACCGCGGGGGTGGTAGGGAAGAAGAAATGGAGGAAGACGGAGTGTGCGGAGGTGCGGGGGGGGGGATGAGAATAGGCGAAAAGGCGGGATAGAAACTAGGAGGGAAACGGTCGGCGCGTGCTGTGCTGTGCTAGCGTTCTGACAGCCGCGCGGAGGAAGGACGGCTGGAAGGCAGGGAAAGAGGAGAGAGTGGTCGAGGGAGAGGCGAGAAGTGGGAGGCGGAAGAGCGTTGAGGTGTAACCCCCCCCCCTCCTCAACTAACGCACCCATTCGT